>DWON01004693.1:0-15899 GCA_018251015.1 Phocides pigmalion okeechobee | reverse complement strand
CGGGTTATGAGGGTGGCGGTGGTGCCGCCCCGGGCGAGCTCTAACGGCTCTAACACCTTAAATTGTTACTACTACACAAAAAAGTTACTCATAATGTATTATAAAGTAGTATTTAACATTTCTTATAATAATAAAACAATTGTCTAAAATACCGGTCAGTGACGCAATATAGTCCGAGTTCGATCTGTGACAAACCAAATAAAAATGACATATATAATTAAACATGTAATTTAATAATGCTCCATACATTAATTTTATTGCATAATAAAACTGGTCGGTCGTTCAAATATAAACTATTAGGATAATTTTATTACCGTGTGTCAAGGGATCAATTTAAGGTATTTAAGGTAAAGTAAGAGTTCAGGTTGGGTAAGTGTGTCATTAAACCTTCAGGATGTTTTTGTAATTCGGCCGTCTGGCCCAGTTAGTCTAGTGCCAGACCAGAACTGCTAAGATTGTGGGTTTGATTCCCACCCAGAACAAATGTTAGTGTAATCAACGATGTGTATCGACGATAGTGTAATGATCTCGTACGAAGTAAGATGGTCGCTTCGGTTGTAAGTGTAGCCGGCAACAACATATCCAAATGAAGAAAATTGAAATGCTTCACAGCAGATTATGAGGATAGCGGTGGTACCTTAAAATTGACTAAATGTTCTTATGACTTTGATTGCGACGATCATATATTAGATCGGGTCAACTTTGCGGGAGGCGGTCTAAGTTAGAGTTTATTTCTCTAGACTGAACATGCGCCGAAAATTCACTGGAATATCGTATTTGTTAGCATCTGTGTGTCATCTACGAGTACACAGGCGTAATGTCCGCCCGCAGTCTTGGAGCGCTGACGTAATCACAGCACTTTTGTTCGCCCGAAATCCACACAGATTTGTCCGTACAACACAGGTGTGTAAGAGCCGCAAGCGTTGCGCCGCGCATTACACAGGAGTGTTGTAAACCTAAGGTAAAGTGTTAAAGGTACATTTACTCCGAAAATATTTTCGTAAAATGAATTCTTTGCCAGTGACCTATGAACCCGAGACGTGTTCTTTCAGGTGATCTAATCCTGAAGGTCAAAGATATTCAGTATGTAAAGGAGAGACCTGTTTGAATTTTCGCTACGTGATTTATGTATGTATGGGCAGTCCCATGTTATGAAACCAGCTGTAGTTGGGGTCCGGCTTAAGCTCTCATCATCTAGATAGGTCCAGATCTAGTGATTGTAAAACAGCCAAATAGTTAACCAACGTTGAGCGTGGTCGATAAGATCTTAAAGGTGGGAGAACTATAGTTCGACAGGGGAGGTACCACCGCCGCCCTCATAATCCGCCTTAAAGCATTACTTCGGTTGGAGAGGCGCATTTGCCAGTTACACTTTGAAGCGAGGCGACCATCGTAGTTTCAGGAGTAGCAACGTATCTACGTTCGAGCTCAGATAAAACGTCAGTCGTGTTTGTGGTTTTAGGTGGATGTTTATTAGGTGCGACTACTTAACATCAGGTGGTTCGCATGCTCGTTTACTTTTCCCACATAAAAAAGATGTATGACTATAAGTAAAGGGAATATGCGGAGGCTCTGAGGGATAAACAAAAATAAGAAAAATAAATAAAAACATTTCCTTCGAAAGTATAATATAATACTTTCGAAATTTCACTTCCGTGAAGTACTAAAGAACTAATTTGTACAATCGCCAACAAAAATTTTCCGTGACGTTTACTATCGTTACGATAGAGATAACGGAACGCTGAAGGTTTATGTTCTACATTTACGACCCTCTAAATGCTGTTGTTTTTGGGTTCGTCAGTTCTAAGTGGCTGTGTAATTTTTGTATAGGTCAGTGCGTTGTTGCAAATGCCTCGTTTATTTACTTGCACACGAGCTGACAAGTAGGGGTCTACTTCGTGTGTTATTCGTTATACCTATTAACTAACAGCATATCGCTTGCCAAAACTTCTCCACGGCAAGAAAAACATTATATCCCTTAACATATTTTTTATTATCGCTGTAGCGTATGATAACTAAATGCTTGCTTTCTATCTAAACACTTAGTGCTTATAAAATAGTTGTTTCATAAAATCTTAATAGTTTTGTAATTAAGGAAAATTTAATATTTATATTAAAAGAAGTTAGAATATTTATTTATGGAAATTATTCCAATCGTTTTAGCATGATGTGATGATGATGTCAGAACTATATCATTTATTTAACACATGCTCCCGACTCATTCCGATTTTGCACGAGTGCATTTACGACATCAAATTACAAATCTTTCTCTTCTTTCGTGTACTATAATATGGATATTATACATATAAACTTTCTTCTTAAATCATTATTCATTGATGAAAATTGCATTCAAATTCGTTACGTAGTTTGAAAAGACTAAGCATAAGGACGGAGGAAAGCGATCTTTTTTATTAAATGTAAGTAGCATATGAACATTCAGTCTACCTCGTGTTTAGTGGTATACCATACCATATAGAGATACTATCTTCTATTTCTACTTCTGCATTTGCATAAAGAACATTACCATAAAGAACAGGAGTCCAACTTAAAGTGGATCGTAGAAGCATCACTTTTGAGTATCAAGTTAGTCAACCCATATATTCCGGACACAAATTCCTTATCACCTAAGCTGTATTGACTCATTGACCAATCAAATAACAAGGACACTTTCTTCCTGTCCTTTATAGACTCAAGGCACCGTTAATTAAAAATGCAGTGACGGCCGTTTACGGACCTTCATAATTAATTTGACGGCCGGAAGCCACGTACTAATCTCACAGAAACACCAAATTGGGTCACTCTGATCATGTGAATAGCTTTCTTTGTGATGCCTGTTCTTTGTCTTTGATGAAATTTGCTTATTGCTTCCTCTTTGCGATAAGTACGTACTATCTATACTTTTTTATTGTGAGAAGAGTAGCAAATGAGCATGCAAACTACCTTTTTTTAAATAGTAGCAGCACATAGACATCCATGAACCACCACAAACACGACTAAAGTCCTATCTGAGCTTGAAAGTAGATAAGTTGCTACTCCTGAGAACTAAGATGGTCTCGCTTCAAAGTGTAGCCGGCAACCACACTTCTCCAACCGAAACAGAAGTAATACTTTACGACAGCGGTGGTACCTCCCCGGTCGTATTATAGTTCTCCCCCTTTAATTGACCTAAAGTGAATAAATTGGTCGTGAAATGTCCTAAAGTGAGTGATGTGGTCGCTGCCATCCACGAACATCTCTAACTATCTGCATGTAGAAAAGACTCCTTACAGGTGCTACAACCTATGCAATATATTGTACAATCGGCGAGGTACCATTGATACGTCTAATTCTAGCGTGATGCTTACTTTCGTTTCGGTGAATAGTAACGGTTCCTGGCTCACTTACAAATGAGGCGACCACCTTAGTCCTCAGGACACGTATTTATGATAGACTTAAATAGGAGTCTTTTTAAATGGAATTGGTTACAGATGGACATGGACGACAGTTATCATTTACCATCAAATGGACTGCATGTTCATTTGCTATTTCCACTTTATAAAAAATTGTTAAAGTAAATCAAAGATCGACTTTATAAAATCGTTTCATACGCATAACTGTAACTGTACAGTTAAGTTACGCATAGAGGCTCCGAATTTGATTCCCGGGCAAGCAGACATTTGAATGATGAATTTAGATGTCTGTTTTGGGTCTGGGTGTTCACACGAATGCAAACGCCGAAAGTCATTCAAAGGGGGATATACATATAGGTCACACAAAGGGGTCACCCAAGGGTGTCAACCAAAGGGGTCATACAAAAGGGACCAACAAAAGACACCAACAAAGGAAGCTCACAAAAAGAGGTTCAAACAAGAGGTCACACAAAGGTCACATAAACAGGGCTCCATGGTGTCTATGACATCCACAATACAAGGAACCCTAGTGTGAAGTTATGAGTGTTAAAATCATTATAGGTTGACAAGGCTTTATAGGAGAGATACTACCGCTACTAACATAGATACGAGTACATACGTGTAGAAATTCATTCGATATAGTATTTTAAAATAGTCTAGAAAAAACGTATCGTAATAATCACCACAATTCCGACGTAAGATTCTGAGTAAAACACTAAACTTTAGTCCTACACTGCACGGTCGTTTGCTTACTCACGCTAAAACGAATTAACCATAAAAATGTTTTTTAAGAAAATGAAACGCAACGTTTCGCTCAAACACACCATTTTCCGTATAACTCCAGTTTTACACGCTATTAATTAAGCTATTACCGTAAAATAAAATAAATTCATAAAACGAAATATTCGCATTTCAACCTCGCAAATGTAAAATGAGGGCAGTTAACAGATATTCAATAAACGTCACGTCAGAATATTATTCGCGCAAATATTCACAACGATTGCCAATATTCATAATATTTCCACTGGAATATTAATTTGATTTCTGACGTTCAGTGTTTCAATGTAAATGTCATTTCATTATTTGGGCATGTTTATTTTAACGAGTTTCTTTTATTATTTTTTGTGATGTTATCTTATTTTAAAGGAACTTAGTATTACACATATTTTTACGATTAAACCGTTAAAATACCCAAAAGCCTCGAGACTCTAAAATACAACTCATTATATTTTTTGATGCAAAATATCGAAACATCTAAATAAGTAATAGAAATATCGAAAAATAAAATAATATTTTTTTGCTATTATTAACATTTATCTATACATATAATGAAACTGTAACTATCTGTACTTGGCAAATGTATTTAAAAATTCAAAATGGGGTGCCTTTATACACACAAGAGAACCCAAAAGGATGTTTTTTTCATGTTGTCTGTCTGTATATTTGTGCACGCTAATCTCAGAAACGGCTTATCCGATTTGAATGCAATTTTCAGGATTATATTGTAATGGTCTTCACTTAACATTTCGTGTTTTTTTTATTTAAATCGGTTAATAAATAAAGAAGTTATGTCAATTCAATTCAATCATCATCGACGATGTCGTGGGCACAGCTAAATTTAAATAACAGTTGCTTTTGGAAATTTGGACGTTTCACATGTGCAATAGGACTCATTTTTTTTAACAATTTTACCCGCAACGAGCCTGCAAAGAGTACTCTGAGAGGTCGCGACTCGAAGCTAAAGGGCCTTCAGCGTTACTGAAATAATATCGTTAGCCGAATTATATCGTATTAAGAAGTTACGTGTTTCTCCAATCTGTACTAACTTCGGCAGCAGGTAGCGAGTACACTAGAACTCTAGCGAGTACAACGCTCACATAACAAAGCTCGGTAATGAGATCTTGCCTCGTTAACTCTAGCCGCCCTAAGGAACGCTACACATGTAGCGTGTAAACTGTTAAATTGACAGATACTTGGTTAATAGGTGATCTACTCGAAGCAGTTTAAGATTCCAGCCTTTCACGTGAGAAGTGGTAAGAATCATAAGTGCATATTTTAAGAGTTATGTGCATATTGGAAATTAATTATCACTTACTGTAACGGTAATGGAAAATATCATACAAAACATAATATTGTAATAAATACATACATACATGAGTTTTTTTCACTTTATCTCATGCATGCAGTTGCCCATAAAAGTCACTGAAAGTGTGTGAAGATTACCAAAATACACTTAGCACGGCGGCTAAGCATAGTTTGGTAACCCTTTTCGGAGAGATCGTAACCAGAATTGGAACAAGGGAAAAGGAACGGGTTACTGCACTTTATCAGTAACTAAAATACTTTTGTTGCGGTTGGACTGTTGCTGTAGTCAGTACAAGAGAGGTGACTTTGTTCTCAAGAGTAGCACGTTCCTATATCTGGGTTCTATGTTTACATACGACGAAACCTAATTATCCGAGATAAGTTTTCAGTCCCGTTTGAATTTAGTCAACATTATAATCTGTCAGAAAAAATTAAACATTAAACTAAGTCTGTTTAAGAAATCCTATTACCAAGTATAGGAAACTCTGTTACGAAAATGATTATTGGAATGATAAGATTGCTTGGGGTAATGTAACTCTAGCCCCGCAGAAACAAAATTGCTTTAAATTTTTATGTATAGAAATAATATATTACAGATATTATATGGTTTCAAAGATTACATAAGCACATCATCTTCTCCTCCATAGCGGAGAAATTACCAAAACGGTAGAAACTTAAAATTTCTTTATAACACCAAATGACCTGTGTGTCCTTAGGCTACTCCGTTAACATAAAAACACCTTACAAGAGACATTATGAAAAGGATATCTTGCGAAAGAGACATTGTTCAAAATGCACGTTTCGCGGATGTGACACTTTATTAAAGAGGTGTTTTAGTACGGGACGTATTGGAAAAGTGACATTTTGAGAAAGGAAGACACATTAGGATAGGAACGCGTAGCAAATCAGACGTGTTGCGAAAAAAAAAAAATCGGAAAACAACCTATTGTGATAAGCTATTCTAAAATGGCGTTAGGCGAAGGAGACATTTTGTTAAAAATCACCTTGAGTTTACGATTGAATAGTCGCAGTATCCGAAAAAGACTTAATCACCTTTTTCCTTGCGGCAAGGTTAAGAATGAAACTTTGCCGGTTCTGATGAGTTGTGCTAACATACGTTTTTAACATTATTGGCTTAGCTTGCTTTCGCTTGCGTTTGCAACATAATAGAATAGAAGAGAAGACGTGACGTTCTAGAAGATAAGAGAACTCTATAGGTCATGAGTATAAATTTAAGTGTTAGCTACGGGTGTAATGTTTCTATAAGAAGAATAGTTTTCAATAAGCAGAATAATATTAATAAAACAATTGAAAAATCTGCAAAAGATGAAAATAATTTCGGTTAAAATAAACTATGTATGTATAACAAAAGATTTTTTACTCATTACACCAAAAGATATGCTTTATTAGGAAGATCTTTACATCAAAATAAGCGCGGAGGCTTAAACAAAGATACGCTTCACCGGCGACCTACTTACCGTTAAGGCAAAAGAAATCAAAAGTACACAAAAGCCCCACGAAGCTCCAAATGGGATTGGAGACAATTTTTTCTTCACGATCAAGGAACCTAACCGGATAATTACGGGGCTCGTTCGCTTATCCGTTTCATTGAATCCAGGCTGAAGCGCCTTTCATGTTTTCTCAGGACCACTCACAATAGATTGCGTCAGCTATAATTATTACAGGTAGTGGATTGGAATTAATAAGGGTAACGACCAAATTATAATAAGGACAATGTAATCAGATCTCATTGTGGCAGAGCTCGTGAGGAATCGGATAGATCTAACACATGAATAAACAAAGCAAACGGAGCTGCAATAAATAAACTTATTGATATAAAAATGCAAGCATTAACGGACCTGGAACCAAAGATTGGGGTACAGCCGCAACCACTGAATTTAGCTGAAATTTTGCAGATTTTGAAGAATGGAAAACTATAGTTCGACCGGAGAGGTATCACCGCAGTCTTCATAATTCGCCTAAAAGTATTACTTGTGTTTCGTTTGGAGAGGTACGGTTCTCGGTTATACTATGAAGCTAGACGACCACCTTAGTTCTCAAGAGTAGCAACGTATCTACTTTCGAGCTCATATAAGATTTCAGTTGTATTTGTGGTTGTACGAGGATATCTATGGGTTGCTATTACTTAGCAGTATGTGGTTTTCATGCTCTTCTCACATATTATTATGTGATATGTTCTTTATGTAACGTATATCGGCATTAGCATCAGTACGATGCCAGTATCAAATTAATGAGTAAAGGGTAGTTTACTTCTTTTAGAGTTACCTTTGTATTGGATACTAACGAACTTAATGTTTGTGGATGTACGTGAATGCCCATGGGCCTTAGTAATTACTTTACATCAGTTCTTAGCCTTCAGGATTAACAACACGTGTAAGTGCGACGCCAGATGGTACTTCAATCCTATTTGTATATAAATATATACTGGTTCCACCTGCTCCGTTTTACCATCGAACGTCTAGATGTACAGCAGGGTACCACTCATATCTAATAGACACCCCTCTGAAAAGGACGAAATGGTTCACAACATCGTTTCTTGTATAGAATGCGAATGTGTAGGTTTGCCTGCCGGCGTCTGTTCAAGAAAAGAGTAAATAGGCACTTTTTAGGCAAGCGTAATATATCCTAGGCTGCGATGCAGAATAACCGAGATGTCGCTTTCCATCAGGTGGAGTAGTAGCCAAACGCTAGGCTAGTAAAAACAAACTAAAAAACTAAACTAAAAAAGCAACCCACGCTTTTAATTGGATTTTTTATAAAAGCGTGTTTTTAGTTTCTTTTCAACATTTTTTTTTCATATTATTGCATTGTCATCGGTCCATGATACGTGTGTGAAGTGTCAAATTAATCAGACTTCTTAAAATTGTTGAAAATTATGCTCACAGATTCCATGCATATATAAAACCCAACAATACATACATACATAAAACCCAAGCTAATAAAAGCGTGTTAAAAAGAGATATCCATGAGCTGCAGCGACTGATATCATTGATATTAAGTAGTAGAGTAGCATACGAGCATGCAGACCACAGTTGCTACTCGTTTACTCTGTAAACAAACGTTGTGATTTGATTCAGCATCTTTGTAAACCCTTTGCATGTTGCAAGCACATTAAATATCAAGAGAATTGAATATTTGAACATCGTAGACGCGAACCAATCGCATCGCATACTAAATAAAATTTTATGCGATCATAAATTTTGTACGCGTAATTTATTCTTCAATGCATGCATATTGCTCCGTCTGCTTCTACGCTGCGATTTGGTGCATAGCTTGACTGCTTTTAGAAAAATGCGATCCCCTGATTTACTCAACATTTAAGTGAAATATTCGTGGCGCGTCAACATTTCTACTACGATTCGGCTTTTACTTGGCAATTCTGACGTCATTTTTTGTAAAAAAATTTGAAATGTGGATGTAGACCTTACCTTATGCACGTGACTGCTTTGCAATCTGAGGTCATACGAATATGCGTTGCTACTCCTGAAGTTTGAGACCTAGTAAAAAGTATTTGCTGCAGCCCATAGGCATCCACATACAACTTGAAACAAGACTGAAGTACCGTCTGAGGTCGTACATAGATGCGATGTTACTTCTGAGGGCTAAGATAGGACTGGTCCAGTCTGATGTCGTACGTAGATGGGTTGTAACTACTGAGAACTGAGACCTAATGTAAAGTATTCGCTTCAACCCATTGATACAAATAGGACGCAATACAACCACAAATAGGACTGAAGCCCATCTATGGTCACATATGCATGCGTTGTTAGTTGTGAAGGCTAAAATTTTATGTAAAGTACTCACTGCAATCCATGTATATCCACATACAGCCACAAACAGTAAGTCCGTCAGTATCCAGTACAAGAACCTTTCTAAAAGAAGTTAGAAGAACTTACTTAGAAGTCTAGAAGAACTACTTATTAATTTGACATTGGCATTACTTACTGAAACATTTGAAAATGCAATACTGCTTCATAGATTTTTTTCCACAAATACTTTTTTCTGGGAAAATCGGCGGAAATTTGCTCGCAGTTACGGAGCTACTCAACATGATTTTTGCGCTATGATTTACTGTGACTTCAAAAAATGTTTAAAGAGTAAATAATGTTTTCCAGTCTTGAGCGGTACTTTCGGTAAGGGAATTTTAATTAGGTTGCTAAATTCAAAAGAGGGCGAGGAAGCTTTGAAGATCAGACGAAAACTAGTATGACTCACTGAAACCCTAATCTATAATACTATACTGGAAAACTGACTTAAGTTGGTCTGTATCCAATACATATTAGCCCTAAGTTTTTCTGGAGATCCGACAAAGTCCGTCTGTATCCAAAACATAGATATTAATGCAAAGCTATAATACCACACTGGAAGACTACATTGTCAGTCTGCCAGGGTGGTATTATAGCATTGCATCCGTACACGATGCACATTACTTAAGCTATAATATTTAACTACCTTACAAGTGTCTACGCAGCTCTAATGGTGCTCGATTTCGACACAGCGTAGATCTTCCGTATCCAAACTTACCACCTACGCTATAATACTTATCTGCCTTGTTACAAGTGTCTGCGCAGCTCTAATGGTGCTCGATTCCGACACAACGTAGATCTTCTCGCGGATAAATTTGATGTCTCTAATTTGTTTCGCGTCCTAAATTGTAATGGCGCAAATACAGTGTAGATAACGTAAGTAAGATAATATTATAAACATCTGATTTTAAACTAATATTATCGTGTAATTCATACTCTTTCTATGTACGTGCTCATGATTCAAGATTTTTGATTGTCAATATTTGGAATTAGTTACGTTGTTCGTGATTGTTTTGCCGTAGTTCAACCGTTACCACGAGCCATGCAACTGTTGGCGATCAAAATTCAACCGTGTACTCACGATTATTGATAATGACGCAGTAATCGACGAAATGGATTTAATAACAAACTTCTTAAAAACAAACCTTTGTTATTGTAGGCTATTTTCATATTTATTCAAGTATTTTATGGGTTCGAAAACAAAAAATGATTAGTTTTTTTTTCGTGTTTTGTGTTCTCACATAGGTGATGTTAGCATTAGAGTAGTAATAAAAAAGTAATTAATTAAATGAAAACAAAATGAATTGCATTAAATTTCATACTTTATTTTTAAGTAAAAACTTAAGTTACTATCGGCACTTATTACATATGACGTCACTTTTGACATAATCGAAATTTGCTTGGCCAAGTCAATGAATCAAAGATTTTTGTAGATTTAAATGATAAAACTACTGTTTAATCTGATCTGTGTGCTCAACATGAACTACTAAGATATCAATCATCAACACACAGAGGTTACCGGCGGGAACTTTCAGGGTTTCATCAATTAATTAGTTTGTATCGGCGCAAACACGTTAATTACTTCGATATTACGTATAATTAGGTTATACAGTGACCTTGTTATTATTGTCTATAAGATTACACATCTAATTAAGTAGTTTAAATTAACACAAGTTTGACTAAAGGGAATAAATACATACATTTTAAATATTTACAATGATGAAAATCTTAGAACTAATTATAATAAAACCCTAACCTAAACAATCTAAAGGGAGTCCATGTCCATGCGGCATGGTTCCAAGAACACTAGCTGCATTCCAGCGCTGAATAGCAATCGCAATTCTCTGCGAAAGGTATGAACTAGCCCTCTTGTCACCGGCAGCGTCGATCGAACGTGGTACTATTTGTTTGAAAAGTTTTTTGGCACGCGGACCCCACGGACCAAAGGTTTCAAAGCCAAGCGGAACATATACGTAATCACTGCTTAGTGAGAAATACTTACGCCGCTTGGTTTCTTTTGCAGCCCCAGCTCCAGCCCTCAACACCGTTCCGCCGGCGAGAAGGGGCCAACGTATCGACGCATGTTGCATCCCATACGAGGGCCCTCCCCCGCTCCCAAGAAATTAGTGTCAGACCATCCGATGATTCATTTAAAATGAATTATATAACGGCCAAAGTGCGCATCTCCGCTACATATGTAAACAATAAACTACCAAAAGTTAAGCAACCTCGGGCGCTGTCAGGAATTGGATGGGTAACCATTAGTAGCAAAATTTTAATGGCGTGTTAATTCGCGTTACATTGTTCGCCCTGATTGTTACTAAAAGATTGCAATCGTTAAACCTTGAAGGATAGAATTTATTTTTGCTTTTTTAAAATAGTGTTTAAGCCACTTTAACAAGCTCAGCTTCAGGGTAACCCGATAGACCACTGCTGCTATGGAGAAGTAGCGATAAAAGAGGTTATAAAGTGAGAGAATTATAGCTCGATTGGGGAGATACCATCCTGCCCTCATAATCCGCCGTAAAGCATTACTTGTTTAGGTTGCAGAGGTGCGGTTGTCGGTTACACTTTGAAACGACACTTTGAAACCATCTTAGTCCTCAATAATAGCAACGTATCTACTTTCGAGCTCAGATAGGATTACGGTCTTGTTTGTGGTTATACGTGGATGTCTATGGGCTGCGACTACTTAACATCAGGTGGTTTGTAAGCTCGTTTGCTTCTTTTATCACATAAAAAAGGAAACGAAACTCGATAGAATTCCAGAACCTTCTATGAATCAAAACGATATCGTAACTACGTCACAGATTTATAATAATTATTACGTATAATATATAATACCTAAAATTAATTGGGTTGTCTCGCAAGCATCTGCATATCATATATACGTAATTTGTAAACTGATACCATAATACGTCTCTTAGTCTTCATTAGAATATGGAAATGTAGTTTAATTAAGCAATCGTAATTTAGCGTTGTTTAGCGATTGTCATGGGCTTACAGGTGAACCCCAACCAGGTGATGGGATCCTGGAAAAGATAGAAAATTAGACATGTAAAGTGTCGAGAGGAGATATCACAGCGGCCCTCATAATCCGCTGTGGAGCAACTTTTGTGTTTTGCATGGAAATGTACATGTAGGGTACTCTTAGAAGCAAAACGACCATCTTAGTCAAAATAAAAAATTAAAATATTTGTATTCAAAGTACAATAGATTCTATAAAAAACTCTATTTTAGTATCAATAAACTAGTACGGACTCGTAAGGCGTTTCGTTTTGGAGAAGAGGTGAGGAGACTCCAACATACATCTTTTTTATATTCGAAAATTTAATTTACAAATTATAATTTCAATGAATGGAGCAAGTGGAGCTGGAGTCATTTCAGACCATATGAGTAGTCCTTAGAAGTAGCAACAGATCTATGGTCGAATTGGATTCCTGATCTATATCGAATTGTTCTCAGATGTTCACAGACGACA
Organism: Phocides pigmalion okeechobee; assembly: GCA_018251015.1. NCBI lineage: Eukaryota > Metazoa > Arthropoda > Insecta > Lepidoptera > Hesperiidae > Phocides > Phocides pigmalion. Next base: position 3,117 of record DWON01004693.1, on the reverse strand, counting down.
GTGACCTGACATCAGGTGAACGACAAACTCCGCTGCTATTTCATTTTCATAAAAAGGGTTAAAGTACTTTTAACTACAAAGACATTCAACTTCAGTGACTTACCATCAGGTGAACTTCAAGCTCCACTGCTATTTCATCTTCATAAAAAGGATTAAAGAACTTTTACTACAAAGACAACGAACTTCAAATAAATTTCATCTCTTATTAGCTACTCTTAGGAATGAACTACCCTATTTTTCTTGAGAGCGACAACACATTTAGGAGTTTTGTGACATACATACACACAGAAGACCTACATATATATATTAAGATTACTCAACCCTAATTTAAACTTAAGCAAAATCTTCTTCAAACAAAACTTCCCCAATTTTCTTGTCTAATTTAATAGAACCAAAACTTGTATCCTCCGAACCAAAAATAGAATTTTCCAAATCGGTTAATGATCTTCAAACAAAACCTTCTCCCCTATTTTTCCCCTCTTAGTGGTTGTGTCTTCAAATTTTAAAAAAGACTTAAGTGTGCCCTTGCGACTAAAAATGGAATTTACCAAATCTATTAATGATCTTTAAACGAGACTTTCTCACCTATTTTTCCACTCTTAGAAGTGGTTTTGTTTTCAAATTTGAAATAGACTAAAGCGTGCAGTTTTAACTAAAAATAGAAATTTCCAAATCGGCTATCGAATGACGGAGTTACGCAAACGAATTGAGGATTGCCTCCTTTCTTGAAATCAGTTGATAAACAAAATATGTAGGTATGTGTAGCTACCTTTATTCTTTATGTTTGTTACTATTGTTGGCAACACTGAGTGGAGATACTTTTGTGTGTCAACTTTGAAAATGGAACTTGAAAAAAAAGACGGTTGTTTTTTACCGACGTTCTTTTGTCATTGGATTTAGTTTTTGATTATCGGAGCCTAAAGTCTAAAGTGTTAGTAAAAAGAAATTATTAACACGGCTGTCTTTAGTTTATTCTTACACTGTATATGTATATATTTTTTTCATTTTATCATTTAACGGGTACTCACGATTAACATTTTAATTGTCTATATTATGAACCAGTTGCATGGCTCGTAGTCACAACAAAATATCGGCAATTAAGAAGCGTTAATCGTGAGTACCCGTTATATAAAAGATATATGTCTGCTATACAAAGTTTCCTGGAACAGTATGCTATTTTTATTTTTTGTACCAGGTACTGACGATTAACGATTTTTAATTGCCGTTATTTCGAATCAATTGCATGACCGGTCACGACGAAATATCGGCAATTAAATATAATAAAATTTATAAATTCCGCGATTATATTTCTTAATATGTTTAATACCCAAAAGTTGGGTGCTCACGATTTACGATTTTTGATCTTTGTTTGCCGATACTTTGAAACCGTTGCATGGCTCGTTGTGACGACTAAATTTCCCAATATTAGTTTAAAATCATATGAATTCGCTAGTGTAGAGATAAGATCGCCTTTTGATCACCATTGTGTTGTTACATTACACTTCTTATTCATCGTAACACTCCTGCCAGAGCGGTCGTGGCCATTACGATGTAGCACTGTTATGGACAGATGTTATACGCCTCACGATCGTTCGCCATTTTTCTCTATTTGTCGCAATTCTAGTGCACTCAGGCAAGGGTCCACCCACATCTGATTTAATTTGGTCGGTGCTTCGCATGACCTTCCCCGCGGCCTAGTACCATTCACCCTTCCCTGAACAACAAGGCGCTCTATGGAGTCATCACCACGTCGGGAGATGTGTCCAAAGAACCTTAAAATGCGATTATGGACTAGTGAAGATAGGCACTCTTTAATGGCGAGTTCTTGGAGTATAGAGATGTTAGCGCGGAATTCATTCCATTACACACATGCATATATACATACATACATACATTCTGTTTACTGTTGATTTGAATTGATTGCAGGTTTATTACAGTAGCAAATATATGTTAAGTCCAAACTTAACAGATGAACAGATTAAAAATGTTAAAGTACCTATTCAATCTTATAAACTTCTTTATCCACGCTTCCTGTAAGCACACCTAAGCAGAACTACTTAAACATGTAAGCGAAGCTCCATCAAAAGACTTATAAAAATACGTAATATGTAATCCCCTTGAGCAGGCGTAACATTTCAGGGAGTTTTTATACTTACTATAACTGAATCGGCTTAAAATTTCATTCGTAAAGAAATACGTAAAGATAAAGGTAGAACTATAGTTCGACTGTGGAGGTACCACCGCCGCCCTCATAATCCGCTGTAAAGCATTTCTTGTGTTTCGGTTGAGCGGTGCGGTTGCCGGCTACACTTTGAAGAGAGGCGATCATCTTAGTCCTCAGGGGTAGCTGATATATCTGAGCTTAAACGTAGATACGTTACGTTTAAGCTCAGATAGGCTTTTAGTTGTATTTGTGGTTGTACATGGTCTATATGTCTATGGGCTGCGACTACGTAACATCTGGTGATTTGCTACTCTTCTCACATAAAAAGTATTTCATAAAAATACGTACTCACTAAAGAAATACGTATTTCCTATAGAAATACATTTCTGGACATGGCTCATTCTCAAAAATTAAGAAGGCATTTTTTTTAGAAACTAGAAGAACTAAAACTAGAAAACTTTTGCTAGAAAGCCTCGACGAGAACTCGAGAGACTCATTGGACTTGCCTTTTTTTTTAATTGCTATTATTGATTATCTGCATAGCTTTCTCAAAGGCATGTAACTTCTTTCGATAGTAAAGAACGAAGTATGTTTTTCTACTTCGTTTTTTAAAACCAGCAAACAGATCCAACGCGGAAATTGTGCGTGGAATGCTTGATCTAAATAGATCACTGAAAGAGTACCCCACGCTTTTTTACATTGCAATACATTTTTTCTAATTTTCACTATTTACTTCATCTTCACTATTTGTTTTTAATATTTTACTGTTTTTAATATTTTTTTCAACTATTTTTTTAAATACTACTAACACCACGAGGAACTAAGATAGTATAGTCTTTAAACATAATTTAAGTGAAAGTAATTTTTGAAAGGTGGTGGTAGAGCCGTTAGAGCTCGCCCGGGGCGGTACCACCTCCACCCTCATAACCCGCCGTAAAGCAACATGTTCTTCA
>DWON01004692.1:0-15899 GCA_018251015.1 Phocides pigmalion okeechobee | reverse complement strand
GCTGCATCCTGAAGTAAGCTTTAGCGCAATTAAAATTTTATGTTTAAATAGATTCTCGTACAAAAAGGTAAAAAGTGTAAACAACCCCCGACAGCAGTACTAAGTCAAATGTATAAACGTTTACGTGTAATTAATATTAATTACTGTTGGAAAATGCTGCATCCTGAAGTAAGCTTTAGCGCAATTAAAATTTTATGTTTAAATAGATTCTCGTACAAAAAGGTAAAAAGTGTAAACAACCCCCGACAGCAGTACTAAGTCAAATGTATAAACGTTTACGTGTAATTAATATTAATTACTGTTGGAAAATGCTGCATCCTGAAGTAAGCTTTAGCGCAATTAAAATTTTATGTTTAAATAGATTCTCGTACAAAAAGGTAAAAAGTGAGCAAATAATAGTTGGTTTATGTTCTAGAATCCGTAACTCACTTTTCTTTTTCTATTGAAGTGCGATGTTGCTATAAAATAAATGCGAAATACCGTCGAGATAATTAAAATGTATTGAAGAGGCGCAGTAAATGGACGCTGCTCTTCTGATATTAAGTTGCGTTACTGTCTATGTTTATGTCTATCTTCCACAGAGACCTTTAATTTGAGCATATAGTTTAAATCTGAATTAATTTGTTATATTTATGACACATTACACAAACATCCATAAATATGTAATCATTTTAACACATCTCTATACAGGGAAAGCATTAAACTTAAAACAATTTTTGAAATATTTATTTTGTGGTAGATATATATTTATATAACTGATCATGAAACTGAAATAATCCACAAGATTTCGGCAAATCTAATTTACACAATGTGCTGGCTCACACATCTACATATACATATTCTGTCTTTCAAAACAGTTTTACTATAGTAACAAGAGAGGTGACCATCTCAGGAGTAGCAATGCAACCATGTACATAGGTCGAGAGACAGGACTTTAGCCTTGTTTGAGGTTGGATGTAAATGTCCATGTACTGCGGAGATGGTCAGCTCACTGGTTTGCTACATTTTCAACATCAAAAAAAAACATAAGCAAAAAGCGAGAGAAATATATACTGCAATTAAAAAACATTATACACTTATTAATAAATTGTACTATCAGACCTTAGTTTAAAACCTTTCCACTAGAGGCGCTGACTGTAAATGTACGGTGAAACATGTTTTACTGAAGGATGTTTTTGAAAGTGGTAATAACTGGAAATATCAGGTACAACTGTTTTTGATCTTTTTTTGGTTAGGTCATTTATTGCAGAAGACTTTGAGCCCCATAACTTCATCGCGATTGAAATTATAAAAAGTTTAGGTTAGAAATGATGCATAGCGAATGCAGGCGTGTATTGTGACGCATCGGACAGAGTTTTAGAAGCGGTTCATATTGTGAGATACAATTGATATAAACACACTAACACAACATATTTTTTGTGAATCATTTGAGTGTATGATACGTGATATGGATCCCAAAAAAGTAAACAAACCAGACGTAGGGTAGATTAATCTACCATTAGTATCTGTCAACAGTTTCCCCCGCCACCGTAGTTTCGCCGTGTCCATGAGCCACAAAACTGGTTAGAAATATCAACAATCAAAAATCAATAATCGTTATTGGAGAGCACCTAGTACATAGTAAAATGTATAAAATCCGCAATAATATTACTTTAAAATCATACGACATCAATTACAGCAAAGAATACGAGTAAAATAACCCTTTTAGAAATAATCAAAATACACCTTAGCTCGTGGGAACTTACACTTGTTTTAAATTGTTTTTCACTACAATATGCATTACGCTTATAACTAGTTCAAACGGGGAAATGGATTTATAATTATTATACCTGTTCACTATTCAAGCCTCCAATATATAATGAAAATATTTCTGGCATGCTTATTTTCAAAATTATAGGCTTATTCTTCCGCAGAAGTAAACAATTATTAATTCTTTTTCCACTACAAACGTGTAATTACTTTTATATCGTAGAAAATGTTTATCTTTTGTTTATTTAAGTAGCATCAGACCGTCCCATCTATAGATTTTAAACTTTTGTACTACAAAAGTATAGTGACGTGCAGGTCGTGTGATCTTAAGTGGTCGCTATTGTACATATATATTCATATCCAATCACATACATATCCAATCTGAATGCGTTGCTAATACTTAGGACTAAGATAATCTCATTGCCGTTAAGTGCAACAAGTATATCATCATCATCATTCCATTACCGTCCTGATGCTGGGTGTGGGTCTCCTCCGACGATGAGAAGGTACAGGCTGTAGTCCATCACGATGCCACGCGCAATTTCGTAGACTTTACACTTCTTTAAAAGTATTATGGTGAACTCAAAGAATACTTTTCCTTACGTTTTACTTTACCGTTAAGCATTCTCTGATCGACCCTCCATACACATTCGTAAACAGTAATGTTATCGTAGTTGAAAACATATTATAGAAAATCGTGACCCACGGGAGAATTCACAAGACAGGTAATAACCAGGACTTTTATTATTACCGAGCACGCGGTGTTTCTCAAAATTACACAGGAATTGTCCTGGCGTGGCCGACCATGTTACACGTGCATCGTGTCTGCGGGTGTTTGACCAGGAGCTTCGTTATGATTTTTGTTAAAACCTTTAATATGTTCACATTCTTTCATTCATTTATTTAATTCACCGATTCAAAATACATACATAAAAGAACACACAATGACGTTTTAACTTTTTTTGTATCGCACATGACATCCGCATTTAGGCAGATCTATTTCTAGTCATGATTTTAAGCTGAATTAGATAGTGCATCTAGCACTACTATTTCCGAAGTCTACGATAACCACCTTCACTTTAAGTGTACTAGACAATCGTGTCTCTCTAAACAAGAACTTCTACTGTTTTATGACGGATTACAAGAGCGCCAGTGATATTTCTCCACCAGAACGATACTGTAGGTGATGGTAAAATTAAATCATTAACTCAATCTAAATTCGTAAAACACAAAGGGTGTTCTATCAAAGATACAAAAGAAACAAGAGTATACTAATACCAAAGGATAATTAGTAAATAGAACAGCCTCTGATGTAAAGTCAATATTGCTGTAAAAATTGCAATAAAAGTATAATGAATATTGCCTTGTGAAAAAAAATTTATAAGTCTTGTTTGAGCTCGCCCGCGTTACTTTAGTTTGTCCAATGCAACGTCAAGAAAATAAGGTAGTTACTGCGTTTTCTTTTACTATTTTTTCAATTATTGACTTTCTTTGTATAATGAGCCTTGTACAAATGTACTCGTATGTAATATTTTGGCAGAAACAGCAACAATATTTTTCGATTTAATTATCGAAATTTCCCTGCTGACCATGGATATTTCCCCACTACCAGGGAGAAAGTTAAAGCATACCACACCAAGGTTTTAGAATATGTTTCGGTGGAGGTACGATTTACTCGTTGTAGGTATTACTTCTATTATGTATTTTTAAAAGGTCTCTAACGTGGTTTAACACTCGCAATTTTAATGTAACAACCAGGACCAAATACTTCCCCTCCGATATAAGGAATTACTCATGAAATTATGAAATTTACAACCAACGGTCACCCATCCAGTTTCCGACTGCACGACGTTGCTATCTTTGTTGAGCATTAACGATCTATACGAATGGTCAAACTATAAAGTTTAATAATATAAAAGCATAATGCTATCAGTGTAGCGATTCCGCTACACAACGCAAAGTGGAGTGACAGGACATTCTCACATATCTCTCGGTCTATACCCGGTTTCCCGCGGCCAGTGAACAGCAACTAATCGCCTGTAGCATCATTTCAGCTCACGATTTCCCCTCACGTTCGAAGACGCCGCTCGTTGTGACATGTTTTAATATGGGATCTTTCGTCACACCTATTATCTGTAGTTTCATCACATTACACGTGTGTAATTGAGTTTGTCGCGTGCTCGAGCAACAATAAATTGATAGTCGTTACCGTAATAGTGGTTTAATGGTTATTGGTGGTATATGTGTTGAAGAAATTATGTTAGTCGTAATTGAGAAACAAACGTTGTAACGTGCCTGAATTGTGTAAGAGTAATTTTATTACTCCAAGTTCTGCCGAGAATTCGTACTTTTCGCATTAAATGTGTTAGTTTTATGTAATACTCGTTTTTACCGGCGGCTTCGCTCGCGTTGAAGCCCTCAAATAAATATCAAAGATCATTGCAACAGGTAATAACTAAAATAATAAACTGGTACCTAACCTCAAAAAGATTAAAATAATCTTAGTTTTGCCTATAAGTGACATCACAAAATAACAGGAAATATACAAAAAATCAAGACAGCTGAAGCTATGGTAAATAAAATATTAATTTGTAGGCTTTAAGAAACAATATTTTTTAACAAACAATCATGTCTGCCAAAATATTTTTTTAATATACATATATACTCGTATGTTAATAAAAAGTATCCTATGTTCTTTTTAATACCTAGAAGAATATGTATACAAAGTTTCATGATAATCGGTGGAGTAATTTTGCAATATTAGTATGGATGGTATGGAAGACGGATACTAATAAATCGTAGCTGACGATTTAATGCTTGAAAGGTCTCATAAAAACTCATTTTTCAAAACACGAACGGTAATACTATAAATTATAACCTGAATAAATCAATGAATAATCAAAAAAAAATGTTGTTAGACAAAATTAGACATACAATAAATCGTAATCTATTCGAACAAAATAAGATAGTGACTCTGATGTACAAAACATTTTTTTTCGCAAAGTTATCTAACATTTTTTTATGAAATATAGGGGTAGAAAATTAATAACCAAAACACATCTGAAAGGTACAGCCAACCTCACGCGGTTTTGATTCGGAAGTAGTAAATGTATTTTTAAAATGCGCTTTTTTATGTCAGAAGAGTGACAATAGAGAGACTTGGTGTAGTGCCTGCTGCAGCTTATAGTCACTCTAGTCTAGTCTGAGTTCAAAGAGAGTTCAAGTGCTATTTACGTCAAAACATTGCTACTCCGAGGCCTACGGACCTGGAAACCTCGCTTGTACGTATGGCTGGCAACCTCATCCCACTTAAATACAAGAATTGCTTACAGAGGATAACAGCCACGGTATCTTTCCTATTGATACATAGTTCAATCACTTAGTCCGTTTTATGTGATATATCATCTATGTATCATATTTAAATCTAAACGTTTCAGTTTCATACTTTGCTCTTAAAGAAGAAAAAAGAAAACTCTATATGGTATCATTAGAATTTGACTATGAAGAATTTTACACCCATATAAAGCCCTTAAAGGAAGAAAAAGAGCAGTTTCAATTTCGGCAACACAGACAGTAACTCCATAAATCATAAAAATGTTCCACCTCAAATATGAATTGTATCCTATTAAGAGGAGGTCACAGATTGATGTCCATCAGTTATAAAGGGCATGTAACTTTTGGCTTAATACACGCTAAGAAAGTCTCTGTATACTTATTTTATATTGATTGTATTACAAATTTTGTTAGACGCTTTTCCTTTTGAATAACTTTTAATTTCTTCTAAACTTTACTTTGACATCATCATTTATTTAACTTGGACGTTGTAGATTGCGTTAATTTGATTCACAAAGTTAACACGACACTTCCAAATTCATTTGACGTTACTGTGGAGTTTTATTCAATTTCGTCGAATTCCGTGTAACAGGGGTTCTTCCTTGGAATCCACTGCTCTGCAGTACATCTGTGATGACGACCTCGCCTTTGTCTTTTCCTAGTGCGTTTTTCTTCGTTGCCACCTTCGTTGTACGTAGGCAGTATCGAAGGGGTATGGTCGGATATCCTGGGTCGCGATTGTGTTCGAATTTCAGTATTTTGTCGCCGACGTGATAAGTATTTCAAGAACTTTATCACGTAAAGTAACGCTAAAGTCGCTGTCCCGTAGTAAATTATTTTCTCTAAAATAGGTTCTTCCTCTTCTTTGTACACTAGCATGTTCAATGCAGAATATCCGATGTTGATTTTAAAGTAAAGTAAACTGAAATTTGGAAACCATATATACAAAAATTTATATTAGGCACCTATTGTCAGCTTTAATGTCACTTTCTTTGATATAACAGAGTATAATTCACAGAACTGACATTCGTATTTACTTTTCAATTTCAAAGTCCTTGTTTGTTAATACAAACATATTGTATAACTTGTTTGTTAATATAAATAAGTATTTCATAAAAAAGAATATTTTATATATTTATTTCGAAATATTTCATTATTAGACCAATTTTACATTAGATAACAGAAGTTGGTTAGGTACTTAAATAAAAATTCCATTCATTTCATATGGGTTAGGTGCCGAGGTATAAGTATACTGTTTTTTCTAAATGTGTGGATGTATAATTTACTTTAACAGTAAAAAATAATTATAAACTCATAGCCTACTTCTGAACGTTGACTTGATGAAATAATAATAATCAATATTTGACACTCGTGGTGGATAAGTAAATGCGAAATTACAATTTCCTCTATAAAAAAAGTTAACAAATTTATTAGGTACACTATTCCTATTTATTTCATAGTCTAACAAAATCATAGAAATCTGAAAAAGCAGTAACGTTTCACTCAACGACAGTTTAACTATGTACGATATAATTTATTTTTTTATTAGTAAAAAAGCTAATATATAGTATTATAATACTTAACCCGACCTTATCTTTTTCGACCTGATTTCGTGCCCCATTTTGATCTCACGCCTGAAGTCACTACTGATTGCCTGGGGTTACGCAATTAAGGTACATAGAACTAGTTATATAAATATATGTTCGTTGATGTGGAATACATTAAATATGTAATAATTGTATAGGGATGTAGCAAGCAAAATTGGAACAATTAATATGTAATGGAAACCATGTAACCGAAAAGCAGTGATAGCCTAGTGGCAAGATTCTGTCCTATCACGCATGGGTCGATTGTTCGTATCTCTTGCACACACCACTGATTTTTCCGACTTATTTAAAGGTGGGAGAATTATAGTTAAACCCATGAGGTACCACCGCCGCCCTCATATTCCACCGTAAAGCATCACCTGCGTTTCGGTTGGAGAGGTGCGGTTGCCGGCTATACCTTGAAGCGAGGCGACCATCTTAGCCCTCAGGAGTAGCAACGCATCTACGTCCGAGCTCAGATAGGATTTCGTTCGTGTTTGTCGGTGTCGTGTCGATCGGTCGTACGTGGATATGTATGGGCTGCGACTACTTAACATCAAGTGGTTTGCATGCTTATTTGCCGCTCTTCTCAAATAATAAAAAGCTTATGTTCAGATTTGAAATTAATTATCACTTGCATTGACTTTGTTGAGAAACATCATCAGGAATAAAGTTCTCACAAATTTATAAAAACTACTAATCCACCTTTGACCTGTGTAATCTTTCTCTCTTAGAAAGGAAGCTCATCCAGTTAGACAGTATTAGTTTGAAATCGCTAATGTTGCTTGTTATCATGAATGTCTCGGATCACCAAAATAACTTTGAATGATATAGAAGTTATTGTATTTATAAAACTTACTTTCTTTCATTTTATACGCTTACCGTTATTTATGAGATGCTAACAATGAACCCTCCAAAAGCAAAATAATATAAAATTTCTCGTGAGACCAAAAGAGCATTGTAATGCGATATATCGCATGCAATGACGTCATAAATTATATTAGTTACCGACACTCGCAGCGACGTGATGTCTAACACACTTTGTTGTTTCACTTTACACCCTGTCTCCTGTAACTTGCATGTATTTTAAGAAGAAAATCATAGCTAAAGCATTGATTTTTAAAATGAAAATTTTGTGTGTAAAAAGCTTCATCGACTATACCACTGATGAGCAAGGATGTTTGCTCCGAATAAAACTATTTACGTCACAGGGTTTGCTTTCAGGGCCTTTCGTATGAGTAACATAACTATATAGAAAATTACAGCTTACAAAATGCAAAACATATTTAGTTACACTTAATTACGATCCTTTACTTGTAACTAATGCATTGTAACCAGTATTTTCCTTTTGTTTTACAAATACAACGTAAACGAAAAGATCGAATGAACATGTACCTTACCATATTTTAAAATCTTGTGTTACAATAATGGTTTTACATAGTTTCCATAAATATTTAAATTAATAAATACCTGTATTTTCCTTGCTATTGGTATGAAGGAAGATATTGTTAGGCGGTAGTTATACCAAGAACCAAATTCATTTCTACCATGAAATTTACTTATGTTTCCGTGGAAGAATTTGTTGCCGAATTGCTTACGAATTAGTCGTCCATTTTAGTCCTCAGGAGTAACGACGCGTCTGTAGTCTACTTCAAATGGGATTTTTTTTTCTTTGTGAAGTTGATTGTTTATGATCAATAGGACCTTATGCTTAATGCAGTTGGATTTCATGCTCGTTTGCTATTTTCTTTTATATAAAAAATATATGCTCATTCGTTTTCGCAATAAGTTTTAATAAAATAATGTTTTATAGCAGTAATTTACATTGTTTCAGCTGGGAGTAAATTAACCTATCTATTTATACGTGCATTTTAATGATCCATGAAATGTGGTACAAAAATAATACTTAATACTAAAATATTTTCTACAAACCAACCATTTTACAAATTGCGAAAAGTATTAAGGTACAAAGTTAAGATACACCACAAATTTTTACAACGAAATTTTTCAGCAACATTTCAAAAGCACCAAAAGATGGCCGCGACCAACTTTGGACATACCACCTCCAAGCTTATACAATGTAAGTTTGAGAGTAAATTGCATTTGACCGATGCACTTGGCAAAGTATTTGCTGACCGAAGCGCGGCATGCATAAACAAGTATTTGTGGTGAGTTGTTCACCGAGAGAGAATAAATATTCGTCTGCCAATACTTTGACGTTGACGGAATTAAAATCTCTGCGAGAATATTTTATTACTCCCGATTTCACTTTCGCTACATGTTATACAAGTTACTTCAGATTTATTTTAAGCATTACTATTATTATTTCTTCATCATAATTTGATAATTTGACATGGAACCCAAATAGAAAAATGAACTAGACGCAGGGTAGATCGATTTATCTACCATTAATGTCTGATAACAATTTCCCCCGCTACTGCAGTTTCGCCGTAATCATGAGCCATGCAAATGGTTCGAATATCGGCAAATATAAAAAAAAATCCTGAGTACATAGTAAAATCATAATTCGGTACTATTTCACAAGTGAATTTGTAATGGGGATATCAATCCAAGCAACTTTGTGAGTGGTACGGAGTGGGTGGATAACCGCTAGCTTTAAACTTTGTGCTCACTTACGTGCTTTGAACAGTATGTTAGCAGTCGATTCCTGTCGTTATTATTGGATAGCAGTCGTTAAAATTAGGTCCCTAAACAGTAGTTCCATCAAAACACATTTCAGCAATTTTATGCAATATGCTACATGTTTCCTACATTTTACCGTGAGAATCTTAAGCCACTAGACAAAAAAATTACAACCATGTAGTTTGTAAACATAATATTACATAGATAGAATCATCTTTATTGCATATAATTTGAATATTAATTTAATATAAAAAAACATTGGGCATAACATGCTTCATGTTGTCTTATCTCTCAGATGAGACGAGAAGATTCCATTTTTTATGTGAGACGTCTAGCAAACGAGGTAGCAAACCACCTGACGTTAACTAGTCGCAGCCCATAAACATTCACGTACAACCACATACACTACTGAAATCCTGTCTGGGCTCGAACGTAGATACTTTGCTACTACTGAGAACTAAGATGATCGCCTCGCTTCAAAGTGTAACCGTCAACCGCACCTCTCCAACCAAAACACAAGTAGTGCTTTACGACGGATTGTGAAGGTGGCGGTGGTACCTTCCCCGTCGAACTATAGTTCTCCCACCTTATAAACGAAGAAGATAAATATGAAAAGTGGGAAGTGCTAAAGTTAGAAAAAGGAAAACCAAATGTTGTAAAGGATAGTTACAAAATAAGTAATAATAACATTTCTGTATTTCTGTTTATATTTCTGAAATTGTAGCTTCATAAACTTGGAACTGTAGAAGAAAGGTGTATTTATAGAGTGATTTAATTGTACTACCTGCAAAAGCGAACTGTTTTAAAATAAATTACAATTAAGCTATCTTTACAACGGTCCGTTCCTTTAATTGTGCGAAGCAATTTGCAGGGAATTACGAAGCGCTATTTATGTGCAGTCAGCAGGGAATGCGCCCTCGTCGGACAAACTCGCCTAAATTAGACAATAGGACCAGTCTTAATTAGAATAAAGAGTCTCGATACTAACTGGTGTTATTTAATTATAAAAAGCAATCTAATATACAACAGATTCGGATCATACACAATAAAGATTTATATAGTCGGGATAGTGTTTAAAAAACAAAACATATTTCAAAAAGTTTAATATTAGTAGAACCAAATTCTAATAAAGGTGGTAGAGGCGTTAAAGCTCGCCCGGGGCGACACCACCGCCACCCTCATAACCCGCCGTAATGCAACATGTTCTTCATGTATTGTGTTCCGGTTGGGGAGGTGTGGTTGCCGGATACACATTATTGGAGGCGACCATCTTAGTCCTCAAGAGTAGGAACGCATCCGCGTCCATCCTTAAATAGAACTTCTGTTCTATTTGAAATTGGACGTGGTTGTCCATGTGCTGCAGTGACCACTTAACATCAGGTGGTCTGCATGCTCGTTTCTTACTCTTTCATAATAATAAAAAAAGCACCAACATTTTTTTGGATGTCCCGGATAGAAGCAATTGTATTTATGAAAAATTATGGTAACTAATTTAAAATCAGAAGACCATCTAAGTCTTCATGAGTAGCAATAAACTTAAGTTCGACCGCAGATAGGCCTTTATATCTGTTTAAGTTGGTTGTCTAATAAAAAAACAGTATAATTTTATATAGCTTAACTTTTATTAAAAAATATATATCGTTTAAATATTTCGATTTATGATATGTCAATGCATCAACCAAAAATAAATTGAATTAAAATAAACAAAAAAATTAATGTTTTAGATGTTCGTCATAATTTACTAGCGGTGGAAGGATAATAGATTGATAATTATTTTAAACACGATCTCATATTGTGTATACTTACTATGATAAACCAAATTTTGTGTCGTAAACGTAGACTATGTAGGCAAGAACAATGTTACGGCATACTACATTGCAGAAAGGTAAATAAATGTATAATGTAAATTGGATGGTAGTGGCAGAGTTCACGACAGGTTCTCAGTTCGTGTAATAAGCCCCAGTTTACATTGTCAACGGTAAACTTGACTTGGTAATTTTACGGTGGAGTCCAATGTAAGCTTCTCAGTAGACTCTACATACAAGCGATACGGATGGCGAGTTTTATTTTATAAATGCATGTAGGAACAGAGTAAGGCCACGTGCCCATTTGCCTGTGAAATAGAGAATTCTTGAATGGAAAATCTGGAGATGGATGACCGCTAGTGGCAATGTTTCATTTTATGTATGTTATCGATAGGTTGCAGTAATTGTATCTTGTCAAAGGTTCTGCGGGCGATTTTGTAGCAATCAAATCTGTCTCCATTATAAGCATTAGAGCAACATGCTGAAGGAAGCTCAAGGTATCCTCCATTTGTAAGGAGAGATCTGTATTCATCAGTGAAATACAACATACCACCCAAAACAAGGAAGTGGGAAGAGATTACCCATCCGGTTCCCGATAGCGTCTTAAATTGCTTGCCCTTATTGATTGTTTATGATCTATAAAAATTGTGGAGATATTTGCGCTCCGATTTACTTAGTCTAAGATTTATTTGACTGATGTAAATATTTTGTATTTCCGCATAACTGCAATTGAAATTGCTGCGACAAATACCATAAAAGAAAGCTGCAATAAAAGAAAATATTATATTTGAACTAATACTTATTTGACCACTAACTTCAAGACAACATTAAACTGAGGATATTTTGGCCATATTCTGCAAGCATTTCTGAAGCCTTGCAACGTCATAGGTTAAGGTCATTATTATACTTGTAGCGCTTTGGAAATTTCGTGCCTCTACCCCTGTATTGAAAACGATATCCCTATTTACGAATTTACTGACAAGACTTACGTGTACATTATTTTAATAGAGAACTTCGCAAAGCCTAAGATTAGATTATATACCTAAAATCTTAAAAATATTTTATACCTAAATCTACAAATATATTAAAAAACACCTTTAAATAATTTACATTTCAAAAGGATCTTTATTATAATAAAGTTGCAGAAGCAAACACAGAAGTAAAACCCATATCTCCCTATAACTCAAGTAATGTGGTAACGGCCAGCGATAAACTTCTATAACTAATTCCATATAAAACAATACATTCTTGGATGCTGACATAGTCCGCTTAGACCTAAGTAAGTCGACCACAACAACTTTCCACCGAAACTCAAAAATTGCTTCGCCTGCATCTATTAATAACAACTAGGATCGCCTTCTTAATTTGTATTCCAAAACACAAAATAAATTATGAATTTTTACCACTAATGGTTACTAGAGGGCGTTATGTACTCTTTACATATACATATGTATATGTATAAACTTAAGATGACATAATTCGTCCCCTATTCAGTATTTGGTCAATTCGGCCGCTTTTTGTTATAACAACAAAGTATTCGGTATCAGACCGAATATTTCGCACCTGTTGGCTTAATACGAAATTAGGAAAGAAACATATCATTCAGAGAAATTATCATTAAATTAAATTATCATTCATACTGTTACAATAAACATACATACAATTAGGTACATTTTTAATGTTTAAACTCTAATAGCAATAGGTTTTGATAAATTTGTACATGCTATTTTGTACTTACTTTGGTCAATAACTAATAAAACATACAATAAATAACAAAAATTTACATATTATCTATTATACATTCATCATTCAAACGGTTCAAAAAACTTTAATTGCTGGCTTTCGATGGTTTGTCCATATAAAAAGTGCACGAAACATGGGACTTCGTATGTATTTATTCGGCCGCCTAATACATATATGATACTTCGGCCGTGAGCACGGACAAATATTTGATATTCGGCAAATGACCTAATCACTTATTGCAGCATTTCTAGTACAGCTATGTAAATTTGAATAAATAAACACTATCACACTTACAAAATTAAATTGAAACTTATAACATTTGCACGATTATTGTTAAAAAACATAATACAGCAAATATTTAAAAACCATTACATGATTTAAGCTACGTATATGACTGCAGCATGATACATATTAACAACATGTACTCGCAAATACTCGTATACTATGGGGAGCTGCGTAATTCAATTTTATATTTCTATTTAGGGTAGCAATATTTCGTGTGATTTATACCGTCGAAAATTCGTTACACGAATTCAGACTTTATCACTTTTGGACATTTGCCGGGTCGGCAGATTCACTGGCGAAACCAATATTTCGTTATTTTTTGTTTGTTTTTTTTTTCCTATACATTCTTTTTAGTTTTAGTTAATGTTAGTGACGTTCAAATGTTCTTAATGCTTTTTTAATTAAATACTAATACAATTAATTTGATTAAAATGATTAAAGTGCTTCGAGACATAGATTGTTTTTTTTACGCCATGAAAACTTGGGATGAGTACCTTCCGCTACAAGGCCGACGGAGAGGTTATGTCAGCCTCCAACCCTTAAAAAACCTGACAGGTGTTCCACTGCTCCACTACAGGACTGAGCCGGTTACTCACTTCCGCAGCAAATAAAATTGCTACTAGTGTACTTCTCTCAACACTAAGACTTATTCATAACTAAGATTTACTAATATTGAATAAATTACTAATATATATATATTGAAAACTTAATTTAATATAATCTGATTGATTTAAATAATAATGTATATGATTTTGTTTTTGATGCCCCATTCAACATTATATAGTAGTTGCATATTTTCCAGTCAAAGATATGTATGTAGTCTCAAAAAAAAAAGAAAATTTTTCACTTAATGAAAAATAATCCAATTTTTTAAATAGTAGTGAGCATGCAAAAACAATCGTAGTAAAGGAGTTTTATACGTATTATACGCGCACCGATAGAGCAATACATTTCAATGAAAGTAATATGTTAAAAAGGTACTTTTTATTTTAAAGAACATAAAGCATACTCGCATTGGGAAGGGGACATAAGGGGATCGTCACGTACGGACACTCCGTCACGGTAAAGCTGACGACATGCCCGCAAATTACTTACCCTCCGCACTTTTACACATCGTTACTCGCAAATATGTGTAAACTGAGCAAAAAGTGAATTAGAAACTCGAGGTCTCGGAATATTGAATCCCCGACATACACTTCTAATTTTTGGAAGTTATGTACGCATTAAAAATATTTTATAGTTTAATTAACAGTGAAGGTAAAATTGCAACAAAATTGACGCAGACGTGCCGCAGTGTTTCATAAGATTATCAAAAACGTGTGCAGCTTACTAAAACGAAGACGCAGCTTGATGAACTATAGCATTACCTTTCTCATTTTCAGAGGAGACCCGTTTCTAGCAAGGCACCAAGAACAGCTTGAGCATATGTAAAAAGTCACCTAAATTTATCATACACAAATGTAGCAACCATAGAATATACAACAGTACATCGCGCACAAGACACGTTATTAAAAACGTGGAAATACCGACAGAAATATACCTACAATTATAGACTCATTCAAAGTAAGCCAATTTGTGATTTATGCACAAAAATAACGGGATACTTACTTCGATGACGTCAATGATTACGTTAAAAAGCGTACAAAATCCATAAAGGAGCCAGAGGCAGAACGTCAATGTCCAAAAGTGAAATATGAAGAGACACACGCTAACAGAATGGAATGGTTGGAATGGAATGCAAATGGAAGAAAAAATATTACATGTAAAATTGATACCTATATTTAAAGATTGTAGATTTTTTTAACGATCATACCACCGTCTCGTATGGTTTCATTACAGAAATACATATTTCCCGTATTAGATTTTGGGAATACACTGAAATCGAAACTTTATAGTTTTAAAAAAATAATAATTTCGCTTCAACCCACTCTAGCCCTTCAAAACGAATGATTGACGAAATATTTTCTTGGTGATTTCTATTCGTCACCGCGCTTGGTTTTGTTTATTTGTGACCGTACTTATCAAGACGATGCTACTTTCCATTCTCAATGGAATCCCTCAGTCATTATTCTGCGACAGATATTCTATGATAACGGTTATGATGGAAAACAAGGGCCTGTTGTTGTTCTAAGCCTAAGACTGCTTACTAATTTCAAAATTGTTTTTACTCTCGTTGAATAATTAGTATATAAACATAGTTTCCCTGTCTTCATAGCAAGTATCTCATGTAAATTAAACTTGAATGACATTAATTTTCCTAGACATATGTACCTATGTATGTTTGTCATGGTCACGATAGCATGGACACGCAAACATGATTAATCCTGCAATAAGTATGTCAATCAAAAGGTCTAGGGTCATAATTTTGTATTAAAATAACTGACTCAAAATGATTAAATTTTAAAAAAATATTGCGAGATAGTGTGTAGCTAATACAATAGTATTATAGGGTTTATTTATTTATTTATTTATTTAGGTTTGCCAGTCAGTGGTTACTATACTATACATAACTAAGTTATCTTATTCTAATAAATACTATTTAAATGTTTTCCTTAAAATGTTACATACATTTTAAGGCCAACACAGCATGCATTACAAACTTAGATTAATATTAAAAAATATACATAACAAATAATTACTTATATTTAAAAGTGATTACTTTTTTAAAAACACTTAAAGTAATATTATTGATACCCAGTGATCCATTGCATTCATTCACCAGTTTGCAAACTCGTGGAATAGTCGAATTGGCTCC
>DWON01004691.1:0-15900 GCA_018251015.1 Phocides pigmalion okeechobee | reverse complement strand
ACATGTTGCTTTACGGCGAATTATGAAGGTGGCGGGGGTGCTGCCCCGGGCGAGCTCTAACGGCTCTATCACCTTTAAATTTTCCTTTTTTCTTATGAATTCTATATTTTTGAGTGTTAGTCACCGCGCTTGGCCATGCGTGTTGGTGACTGCAGTGGGTGTGAATTGGACACAGAAGATGCTGCTGCACATCACCTGGTTTTGATCCCTTAGTCGCCTTCTACGACATCCACGGGAAGACGGAGTTACATTTGCCTTGCATATATGTGCGCCCATTCATATATGGGTACTAACGGATAAGTCTATTTGATAATTGTAACGCTCTTAGATTAATCTTGATATTGAGATAGACATTTGATCTTAAAATTTCAGGTTTAATGTATTTGAAAAGAACAACATTGAAAACGTTTAGAAATACCAAACTTTCAAGTGTCGGTTAAGATAAGCCTGTTTTAAAAGGGTAGCAAGGCCCTTGTATGGTAAAGTAAAGCCTTTCCAATGACCGGGTCCCACAATTTATGGTGCCCATTACTACGGAATAGAAGAGTGCCATTATATATACATGTATTATAATGATTTTTATTATCGATTTCAGTTGTATTACCACAAGAGATGTGTGCAAACCGTCACGCGTGCGCAACGCGTTACACAAAGTAAAATAAAGCACTTGTGTCTCCGGCAGGTAAAGTATTAATTATTCTTACCAACAAATAGCAAACGAGCTTATAGACCAAACGCTTCTATAAGATCTGTAGCCTATGGACATACGCGTTCCAATTGTAACAGATATTGGGAGGTTTACCAATGTTTTCGAAGTAGCTTCATATGGCGGAATTTAAGACATAGACAAACAAAAATAGGATTTTTATATCGTTACTTGATTCGACTATAAAATATACTATCTCCATATTTTTATAATTATAGGTAAAGTACATACGAAAAATGCAAACAAAATTATTTTGTTTGATTGTAATTCCTGATAAAAGTTATGCAACAAAGCTTCTATAGATTCACCCGCGATATGTATCAGAATATATGTTAGAATAATAAATAAAAGATCAATATAAATTAATTCTTTATTCTTTGATACATTCGTTGTCCAAATTAATAAAATTAATTAACGTATTCTCTACAATATAAATATTTAAGCTGCAAAACGACAGCGGGAAAAAATAAATATCTATAATAAATTAACAATAATAGATTCAGTCTATATAATAATTAAATGCACTTTATTTACCGTAAAATAGCCGATAAACAAATACATCATTAATACAATTTTTCGGCTATTTTACAGATTTTAATAGAACCTACTCAACAAATTGGAATTTAATATAATTTGAGCAATTCTGAACAGAAATATAGTATTTAAAATTTGTTTCTAACAATAAACTTTTTTTATACTTCAGAAATCCTGAAAGAAATATTTTTTTATTACCTTAGTTTCCAATTCTCGGATAAAATCGTAAGATGACAAGTGTTGACATTTATCTAGAAATCTAGACTATAACTAAAGTTGGCAATCATCTATTTCAAATTGACTCAACAAACTACGTAACAGAACTTAAAGTACCTAAACTAATACACACTCGTTGATACCAATCTAGAAAATAACATATTTTGATATAAACAGTTATAAAAAAATAGTACGATTTTCAATAAATTAACAGAACACTAAAATATAAATTGTTAATATTGTCCGTTGGAAAAGCGGGGTACCCAGTAACACAGGGTTACTAACCCAGTACAGAGGAGCCCTTGCCACTAGTTTGTATTACCAATTGAAATGAAATATTCTATTTTTTTATAACTATTTTAAAATATCTAAAGATGCATATATTTTTTCAGATAAAAATAAAAAAAAAAGCTGGATTTGAAATCAAAGTGAGACTGGAAAGGCTTTAATTAATATTAAATAAATCTTTTGTACACTCATAGTCCCATACTAGATGAATGCATAGACACCCAGACACATGACAGAACTCTAAGCATACAGAACAGAAACTTAAACTTTACCTGACCGGGCTCGAACCCGAAACCCTCTTCGCGTTATACCGATAGTTACCACTGCGCTACTTGATGTCAATTAATAAAAACATACATTTTAAAATGCCCCAAATAAAGATAATAAATTCGTATTGAAACTTTTTCTGCAAATATAATTTATAGTTATTAAAATTAATAAATAATGAATATAAGAAAACATTTAGGTTATAAAATTGTTGATTAATAAGAATTAAAAAAGTATTGTTTTCGTTGGTTTTATAGACGAGCACATTATAAAAAATAATATATATTATTATTGAAATAAACGTTTCAATACATTTAGCCCTCTTAAAGTTGACTAAATGACGAAACCTTTCCTTTTAGTACCTCTAAATAAATTTAACATTTACATTAGAAATACCAAAAAATTACACTAATCACAAGAAAAACATACTTTTATCTTAATATCAACGAGTGTCTCATGACTCACTTACAATCAAAATCGTTCTACGTATAACAATCAATGTTACTAAAAGGTCATGGTATGATTCTTTGAACGATTTTGATTAATAAAACTGACAATGCGTATAACATAGGAAGATGTTTACATGGAGTGCACACTCGTTTTTTTCCATTATTTAACTGTAAAATTACGTTAAAACAATGACATATATATTTTAATAAGATATACACATCTAGATTAGCAATCGCTATAAAGAAACTTTAATATAATATGATGACTAAAATACATTGCATTTAAATACATTAAAATTTAAATTACATAATTGAAAATAAAAAACGTAAGCTTTATGATATATAACGGGTACTCACGATTAACGATTTTTGAATTTTAATTGCTCGAAATATCGGCAATTAAAAATCAAAAATCGTTAATCGTAAGTACCCGTTATATAACATAATGTATGGATTCCGCGTTAATATCAGTTTAAAATCGTAAAACGTAAGTATTTTTATTCAAAATAAATACATTGAAAAAAGTAACGTCATTAAACTAGACTTATCTCGTATCGTTTTGGAGAAATTTCGCATTACAAAAATATATTTCGATTAAAAATATGTGTTTGATTGTAATTATTTTGTTAAAAATCTGTTTGTAATGTAATGTAAAATCTGTTTTTATAATTTATATGATTTAAAAGTCAAAAATACAGTCGAATTTGTGACTACTGTAATTCCTTTAAATATACATACGAATCTTTATTTCACATTTCCTAAATTTGAATTTCTTAGTTTTTATCATTTGCTCAACTATTGCATTCAGGAGGTAATTATTTACAACCATTGTAATATCCATCTTCAATAATTGCCCCCTGATGCCTTACTTTTATATTACTGCTAGAATATTAAGAAAGGCAATGTACCGTAATTTATCGTAAAACTCTGCCACCCAAATGCTCTTCCTTCAAGACACGCAAATATGTCAGGGTGCCTGCCAAATATTTCCACACAAGCAATTTACATTTAAACAAATTACATTTGCGCAAAATCTAGACGTGTCTAATACTTTTTTATATATAATATTATACATCGAATTTGTTTTACGCACTCCATAAGTACAAAAGTATTCCTGATAGAGTCGCTCATGTAACGATGGGTATATCGTGCAAAATGACAGCCATCCAAACCGTCAATGAATAAAAAAAATGTAACTGACAAATTGTCAGACACCGTTAAGGTAAACAAATAAATGTGTTTGATTTACATATTAAATCTTGAAATGAGCGTTAATTTTGACAGAATTTTCACTCAAAGATTTTATATAAAAAAACTACAGTGATAGACTAATGACAGTTTACATTGTATTTAAAGTAATTAGAAGTTTCGCATTAAAATAAAGTATCTCGTTTAGGTACAAAAAATCATTAAAAAATGATTTCATTAAAAAAATAGAACATGTAACATTTACGTGATACTATAATAATATGATCAAATGAAGAGTACAATGTTACGTTGGAATGTTTCGAGTCAGATGCTCCTAAGTGATCCACAAACAATAATTCATCCGATTATTTTCAAGAATATTTTATTTTCAAAAATACTTCAAAGCAGTAACTGTAAATTTAGCATATACTCTATCAGAAGTACCTTCATCTTCCTATCCAAAACATTCTTACGTGGGTGGATCTGGTCTGCAGACGCAGCCAGATTCCACCAATACGTAGTCCTGGCCTGTGAGGGTGACGGGTCCTAGTGGTAATACCAAGAACAGGTAAGGGACGTAAGTTTGAGTACACGATCCACGGACCATTGAGCACTCACTCGACCTGGAAAGAAACAAGGTTTATAATTAAAGATATTTCAATGTGACCGCAATTTGCATTTCAACTTTTGAGATACTTCCGCTGCATTTATAATCGTCCGTAAAGCAGTGCATCTGTTTCGGTTGGAGAGATTGTGTTGCCGGCAGTGTAGCCAGGAAGCACAAATTACTTCATAACAGAATATGGAGGTGGCACTGGTTACCTCCTTTTTTCTCTCGAGGAAAACCTATCAAATGTCTCCGTAGAAGCGATTACAAAAACGGAAGGATTTTCGAAGGGTTCCCCTCTCGTACCACTTCAGATTCCTGAAGCCACGTTCTAGTCGTTTCTTGCGATAAGCAGAAGATACCGTACAGATATTCTGGTGCCGAACTTCAGTGACAAATTTGTACTACCTGATAAAAATGATGATAATCTTGAAAAAAATGATACTGAAATGGCAAAGAAATTTCAACAGGACTCACTCGCAAACTTCAAACACGACCTGCTGAAGCAAGTCAGGGAACTTCTGAACGATGGTGACAGGCTGTCCGGAGGTCAACGACACGCCGTACATTGGGGCGGTGGTGTTGTACCGCGTTCGACACAGCCTGCTCCCGCCGCAGGAGTTGGTATTGGGTGGTGTTAATCCTGGAAGGTTTGTGGCTCGGCCTGGAATGGACATCGTCAAAATCATTAGACAAATGATAATCGTGGTCAGTGTCGATACTGGAATAAGTGCTCTTTAAACTATTGCATTAAATACAAGTTCTAGTTTTCGGGTGTCTATTTTGAAATATATCAAATAACATTTACATTAATTACCGTAATAATATCAGCCGGTGTTAACCCTAGAATTGACACTAAGAAAATCATTGTATTTAATAGATCATGTAGATGAAGGTGTCAATATTCGAATGCATACCGTAAAAACATTAAAATTAATATAAGTTCGAATTGGAACAATTACTATAAAAATTATTGATTTCTATAGATGTTCAACTTGGTTCAACGTGTCGAACCTGAAAACGATGTAGTGAAAATCATCGAATTAGACAAATTTTCGCGTTTGCGGGTCTTAACTCTGAAAGACTAGTGGACTGGAGTTTTATGTTGCAAGGCCACCGAGCACCATAGAAATAAACCCGGATATTGATGGCTGGATTGTCGTAAAAATATGACTTGTAAAAGAATATAAAATTAATAGTCATAATATAAATATAAGCATCACAAGTAATTAATTTATATGTATACCAAATGACAAACGTAATTAAAAATTAATACGAAGACAGCAAAGAAAAATCAACAAAATATCCTACCACTTCTATTGCCGCTTTGCGGTCGTATCTCCCCTTCGGAGTACCCAGCATGCGCATCCAGCAATGCTCGTCTCATGACGGACGGATCTAACGTCCTGACTCCACGTCCTTGCCGCGACTGACCCCATGGTCCGGACTTGAGAGCTCGGTTTACTAAATGTCTGAAAAATGCACATTAAGTATTAAATATAATTAAATACAGCTTTCCTAAGGTAGTAAGTCCCATTAAGGTAGAAGTTAATTAGATTGATATAATTTTACAAGTGGTAAAAATATTGTTGATCTATTTCAATTATGAACGCGGAGGTGATAACTCCATCGTTGACCTTTTTTCATGTTGAAAAAGTACCAAACAACAGTGCAGGCTATCTGATGTAAAATGCTTTCAGCTCATGGACATTCACGTCCAACATCAAACTAGACTAAAGTCCTGCCTGAATTTGTGCATAGATACGTTGATACTCTTAAGGATTGAGATGGTCCTATGGTTAAACGACCTTCTCAATCCTTAAGAGTATTCTATAAACTTGTAAATGTAGCCGGCCTCCGAACCTTTCTAACCGAAATACAAGAACTACTTTACGACGGAACAAGGCGGCGGTAGTACCAACTCGATGAAACTGTTATTCTTCTTAGCAAGTACGATATAATTTTAAACAATAGTTTAAGTACCTGAGACAATACTTTCCTTACAGACTTATAAAAAGTAAACATCTCAACATTAATTTCAGAGACATCTATCGTTATTACTACCATTTATATTGTCACTGCGGAAATGTTTTTTGCACGCTTATAATTGGCGCTAGATGGCGTCAAAGCAAATTGCCTCCCGTTCCGCTGTACGACGCTAGCAGACGATGTAATGACGATAATAATTTGAAATTACATCGCTAGTCTCGAGAAAATTACCCGAGGCATTGCTCAGGGTTCACGGTTTGATGGGAAATTTCCCACGCTGAGGTGTGGATGGATGAGACCTTACATTAAAATAACGGGATGTCTGCAACGTACTTGTTTTGAAGGAATATAGCATTTTCTCTCTTTCTTCTTTGTTATTTTTGTTATACGTTACTGCCATATATTTTTAATAAGTATGCTTACTTATTTTTTATTAAAGACTGAATATATACATACATAAGCAGACTTAAAATCAAAAAATAGTAATAATACCTATAAACAAACCTTTTTTTTCACTTCTGTTTTAGGGGTACGCTAATTCTAGAAAGTTCTTAGGCCATATTTTTTTATTTGGATAATTTTGACCTATTAAAATAATCCAAACATTTTTGCAAAGGTTACCGATTTTTTTTGTTTTATTTTTTTTTGTTTTTATGGCAAATGTTCGATATTTACGAAATTTCCTTTGAGTCCCCGCTAAAAGCCCTGCCTATAAATAGAAGTTTCTTAATAGATGAAGGAATCCCCATTCAATAAGATCGGACAACTAAGATGGTCGCCTCGCTTTTAATTGTAGCTGCAATCGCACCTTTCGAACCTAAACACAACAGTTGCCTTAGGGCGTTTATGAGGGCAGCCATAGTATCACCCCGGTCGTAGTTCTAGCCGTAAATTTATCGACACCCTTGCTTTGAAGAATGTTTCTCAAGTATATTTGCTTTTTTCACAGCTAAACTAACTAACTTAACTTAACTTTTAGACCTACTCGCACGTGGGCGTGAAACTGCTTTATTTCAAAACCAGATATTTGTGCATATTCATATTTTAACCGATTCCTAATCTTCGCAATTTTACTGGCTGCACTCCGGCAGCACGGAGGCTAGTAATCGCAGGTACCATCAGCGTCTTAACTTCAAGTCATGAGCTTTATTGATAATTTGAATTATGCCCCGGAAATGAATCTTGAAATAAGTTTCGGGGGACTTTTTCTAGTATGTTATATTATAATGTTAGGGGTGCCATTTCTATTTTCTAAGAGTTTCTAATATGTTGTATACTTGGCAACCGTCGTCTGGCCAGTCTCTAACTACGACGCTAGACGCGGCAGCATAATATGGCGACGTGAAATTTTTGTATCTATTATTTGACCTGCATTTCTACATTCTACACATGTTGGGATTTCGCAACCGCACGCCAGCTCATTTGAAAATCGCTCGGAATCTTACAACTTTGTGGAATAACAACTTTGTGGTTTATTTGTGGCAGCATTATCTACGTATATATTGGCAATTATGTTTGTGCCATACAGAGTAGTATGGATAGTAGGCATACACACTTCTTTTTAATTAATATAGTGCCCAGGATGTGAATTACTATTGTGAACGTCTTCAAATAACATAATGCTCTATGTGGAATTCAAAAATCGGAATATATTAAGAATCATCACTTTTAATTTTCCCTTGATAAATACTATGACAATTCTCTAAATAGTATAGAAAAGGCGCCGTTCCTATCTGTTTTTTGCTTACTTCTTCTAAACTACGCAACAGATTTTAAACGATTTTCAGGAGATTAGCATTAAACGAGAAAAGTTTGTGTATATATTTTATAAACATTTCGTACTATTAACGAATTAAAAGTTTTATAAAAATAACTTTCGTTATTAAAGAATACGAGATCAAAGACGCGGTTGTTGGCGGGTGTTTTAGCACGATGGGCGGGTTTTTAAATGCGGGTGATATCACGGAAAACAGATAGTAAATTATAAATTGACAGATTTCTAAGAATTTACTGTTTTATTACTTATTACATATGTAAGTAATTTGATGACTTGTAGCCATATATTGTATATAAAAAACCAATGATTGCTTGTTACGTTTCATGGTAAAATTCGTCACTGTCAACATCGTCTTCGAAATCGCATTCTCATATTTTAAAACGAACACAAATTGTTCAGTTATTGGAACAAAACAATAAGATATTTAATTTACATACACAGCCCGTAAATATGACATTATGGCCGACAAAAATGGTATATGTAACAGTAAACGGTAGATTTACAGTAATTTCTGTGACGCAGTTTGATGATATCATGGAAACCTGTTGGAAATTATGAACAAAATACGCAAATTTATCTATGATGGAACACCGAAGAAACACGAGAGTAGCCGAAAGTGCACGATGCTTTGTCGGAGAAAGACGAGCAATCATCGAGACCAGTTTCACCCGAAATAGACATCAGTCTATGATTAGTTCCTACGTACTTGATTATTGATCGAATCAATCGTCAGCTGCTACGGGGTGAAAGACCGATAGCGGCGTAATATATGTATACTTGACACGTATTAACGAATGCACCTAAATGTGTGTCAAATATACATATTGCAATAATCATATGTAAATATTTCGTATTTATGCGCAATGTTAAAGCATATTTTATATATATGTATATATTTTAAGTAGATTTCATTAGAAATAAGTAATTAAATCTAAAAAAAAATATCGTTTTGCAAATATGCGCTTTTGAAAATGTCGATAATTTTCATTTACTTTTCAATATATACAGGCCTTTTTTGTCACTACCTTTTTGGTGGCACGCTGATTCTCGAATGTATATCTCGAATATTTTTTGTACCTCCTCTCCACCTTTTGCCACTGTGTTTTGAGGAAAAAACGGTTTTTTTTTATTTTCGAAGCATCTTTGGTGGCACTTCGTGCCCCCACAAAAAAGCCCTGCATATACATACATCACTGTTTATTTTCTAAAATATAAATAGGATATTGGTATTATAAAATATAATTGTTACAGATTCGAGCAGCCATATTTGATGTACATGCAGACCTCGGTTCGCAAGTGATTTGCAAGTAATGATAATAACTTTATATGCATTTATAGGCCGTAAAATACAATATTGTTCCTCGCACTGTCAAATAGTTATTTTTTTATGTGAGAAGAGTAGCAAACGAGCATGCAAACCACCTGATGTTAAGTAGTCGCAGCCAATAGACATCCACGCACAACCACATACATGACCGAAATCCCATCAGAGCTCGAACGTAGAATCGTTCCTACTCCTGAGGATTAAGATGGTCGCCTCACTTCAAAGGGTAGCCGGCAACCGCACCTCTCCAGCCGAAACACAAGTAATGTTTTGCGGCGGATTATGAGGGCGGCGGTGGTACCTCCGTGGTCGAAATATAGTTATTCCTTTAAACTTCGAGCACCCACCTAGGATAAGGAGCACCATCAGGTCCAGGGCAGTCACTCCCTAACATGGCGTCACCCCAAGTATACTTCAACCGCGGCCCGCATTCTGATACAACGCAGCCCGCTAGGAATACCTGAAAATGGAACAAAATACATTTCAGCCATTTAATACTTTTTGATTCCGTTACATTGGTACTTTATAAGCGGGTAATATTACAAACAGGGTGCTTGTAATTAAATTAGTATTTAAATTTTCGAAATTACGATTAATTTACCTGATAGATATTATAAATCTTTAAAAATATAATCACAATCACATACACGTTAAAATGAATTCTATGGAAAACCTGTGTTAAATATAAATGGGTATTTTGTTTTTTCTCAGTTTAGAGATCAGCTACACTTCTCAATAAGTCAGTTACCAATTAACATCAAGTGTGTATAAACAACCCTGCGTACAACACACTATAAAGTGAGTCGCACGCAGGGTAAAATAAAGATAATATGAACTAGGTCTATGAAGGAAAACAGAACTTATGATCGACAAATACTAGCAATTATGATCGAAATGATAGTTCGTCGGTTGTCGCACGAATTCAATGCGCGTGCGCCGGCGTCGGGAACGGAATGTAGGCCGCGGCCCGATAACACAGTTCTTACTTTACCGTCGACTCGACGAACGAAACCCGTCCTTTCTCAAGCAAACTATCGACCAGCCTGACTAGAAATAGCGTTACGATCCTTCGTACCAATCAATTGCTATTTTTAACCTTAGAAGCTAAGTTAGCATCTTAGTGAGTGCCATTCTTGGGCATATATGAATTTAGAACGCCGTTGAAGATTTTTTTCATTATTTTTAGTATAAAAATTTTGTTAAGTGATCGATCAACCTTTCAATTTAGAAATTTAGACGATGATTCTTAGTTGATATCTAAAAAAAGTTTTCTTTATTTGTATCCGATTATATTGGGATTACATGGGTTCGTTGAAGTAGGGGGCCCTAAAGGCTTGCCCAATGTGCGCTTTAGGTAAAGACGGTACTGGTCAGAAAAGTGGCGAGGTGAACATGTTGACTACTTGATGTTAAACGGTTGCTGCAGCCCATTGACGGCCAGATTTGATAGAACGGAAGAGGCTTCGAAATTCCGTTAACAGATGCCTTGAACATTAAGATGGTCGCCTCGCTTGTAAATGTAGCCCATCGGCTACACCATCACCACGCCTCTCTTGTCGAAAACAATATTTGCTTTACAAGGATCGTACGATACATATTAAAAATTCCTACCAGCTGTTTATGCTATGCTAACACAAATGCTTTGATAAACTAAGGACTAAGATGGTATAAAATTTGAATTAAGCTAGTAACCATACTTTTCCAACACGACACATGAATTGTTTTATGATACAAAAATTAAATAATAAAAATTAATCTTATAATCATCATTATATGGAGTAAATCGATAACAATCTTTAATCATATACGATTTTAAACTGATATTATCGCGGAATCCATACATTATGTAATCTAACGGGTACTCACGATTAACGATTTTATATTTTTTATTGCCGATATTTCGAACCAGTTTCATGGCTCGTGGTCACGGCGAAACTGACCACGAGCCATGCAAATGGTTCGTGAGTACCCGTTATATTACATAATCTTTAATCAATTGGACGACCGAATAAACATTTGATTTCATTTGATGATAATGTCAAGTAATTAATCAAAAGTTAACAATAAGATATAAATTATTAATCATAATTATGAAACACTTAGTATTTAGAGTCCATTACAACAATTTTTCTAAATACTAGTCATATTTCATGATGTGAAAATAATTTTGGTTGTTTAATTATAATTTGCTTTTCATAGTTTCCCTTCATCGTAACTTTCAAATTTCGTATTTTTATTGCTTGTAGTCTCAAAGTAGCATGGCTATAATCTATGTGCAGATGCACACGACGAAATGAAAAGAGCATTTTTTGATCCATTTGGATAGAGACTGAACACTGAAAAAGTGCTCAAAATGTTATCTTTTTTTTACAAAGGCGTAGTCATATTGTTTAGGTAAAGCAGCAGAAAATAACTGAGGCGAATCGTCAGTAAAATCAATGAGTCAGTGATTACTCTAAACATATAGCCTTCATAAACGAGGCAGAACAACGGTTGCAGAACATTAATAGAGTAGAACATTATAGCCCGTAATTTAAACTCGTGATTGATTTATAAATCATTGGTTGACAAGTAAAATCCGCAAGTATAAGTGAAGTTAGTCAATACAATGTTATAAATTTAATTATTATATTGGTTTAAATATGTTTCGAAGTCCTCAAACTATATTTTAAGAGAACTTTCAATAATAAAAACAGTAATATTTTGGATGATAAAAATAAATAAAAAATATAACCTAACTCTTCTATTTCAAAATACTAATGAATATAACTTAAAATATTTTCCTGTGATGTAACGTTCCATTTTATTACTATGATATTGACGATAACATCATAAATTTTACGACGCATAGAGAGTTTGAGGTAGTAGCTCTCACCTTAATTACTCCGTAGATAGGTTATAAACGCAATCATTAGCCGATAGATCTGATATGAATGATTAATCAATAATCGAGTACATTAACAATGAATATTGACGATAAAAAAATAAATGTATGTACATATTTACAGTGATTATTTCCGTTATTAAGTGGACAATGTCCATACCGGAAACGGTAAGAGTACTGGCATAGTGATGTGCGGCGAATCGTAAAGACCCTCAAGAAGAAAGTGCCAGTGTCAGATTTCTAGGCCAAGTGTATATAACATGTCATTGAACTGTTGTTAGAAACTTATACGGGTGTCAAGTGTATATTACATATTTCGTACTTGTTGTGGATACAATAACATTGTAAAATTGTAATTGACTTATTTTCGAGGTATCGATTTCGCTATTACTTTAATAGTGGGTGTAAAAATCTATACCTTTCATTTAAACATTTTTCATTTCATTTAATCAGTTAAAAGTTTATAAGTAAGCAGTTTAATTTGAATTCTGCAGTTTAGATTAATTTATCTCTTTTTAAATAAACAATTGTATAGTAGCTAAAGGTCTTTCTATCAGTTTGTCAGGTACTACTTTTAATATTGCGCCGATAAAAATATGAATTTATACATTATATTAAAATCACAATCTATTTGTTGGTCTGTTGATTAATTATTTATAAATTAGTTATGTAACTATAACTTTCTTCCAGTAACATTAAAGATTGACGCAACATAATCGCTTGGGATAGGTAGCGGTGGCATTATGCCGTTTGGTCTCTACGGAATAGATTAATAGTATTATTGCAAAAGTGAAAATTGCATAAAGAAAAAGCAGCGAAAGTGTCTAGCGGTCTCTTAGGTACATTGTATGGGCATCACGTCGTGGGTTACATTTCAATACTCGAATTCCGAGTAACGCTGACCGCGTTCAAAAACCAAGATAGCGTCCGCGGTCACAATTAAAGTACTAAAGTGGTTTGTATTTTGTGTAGCAAAGGATCGAGAGTTATTTGAATCGAACCAACTACACTTGTTAATGCTAATGTAGCATCAAATTCTTATGCAGGAATTAACAGTGAAAGCCAGAATTACTCAATATTACAAGATTCACTGTCACTCAAGACTCTTGATTGACAAAATACACTGTACTTTGTTTTCTAAGTAAAAGACTAAGATAAGCCATCTCACGTATTCTACGATCTCACCGGTGCAAACAGTGGCCAAGATTCTTTTAGGTTAACAATTCTCTTTACAAATATTTACAGCCCATATAAATAAAGCGGATGTCTTACTTGTGTTTACAAGTTTATGTTCAGGAGTCACGCTCTGATATGCATGCTTTTTAGCATTTTTATGGTGTGGGATTAAGCAACGGTCGTACAAACCAATTGTTTACAACAATGCCTGAATAAATCTGTTCGTATATTTATAAACAAATGACCTATGTCTAGGATTACGATAAAAGCACTAAAGTCGGAAGCTGATACTGAAGGAACAATAAACTCTACCTACGATCATGATAAACTGATTCAAATATAACATTGACTTGGTACAAAGTCGATTATTTTTTTGTGTATCCCTCGTTGGCGTGATCACAACGTTACAGCGTCAAATAGAGTCATAATCGACAAATCCCTACTATAATATAAATCATAATCTGTTTGTATGTTTGACTGCGCTTCCTTAACGCGAAAACTACTGATTGAATAAGTTAACTTTCGTATAACGTGTCTGTTCCTCTGGGCTCGTTACAAGCGTTCTTGGATCTGGAATCTTATGATTTTTGAACTAAGCAATGACAAAAAATAATAATGGGTTAAGCAACTGACTTTCAAGTAATATTTTTCTATCTAGGCTTATATTTCACGGGTAAAGCTGCATGTTACCGCTAGTGTCATGTAAATAGAACATAATGAACACAGACATGAACATGATCTCGGTCAGCCACCTTCGACTAATGACACGTTAATGCGCTTAGACCGATCGTGCGGGTAACAGTAAACTGCTGTTGATAACTTCACCCATAGTTTCATACCTTTTTTACCTATCAGGAACGGTTCGCTCCGAATGCATAGGCAATGAGTCAGTCGACCATACGACTTAGCCACCAGCGGCTAAGATGCTCGTTCAAAATTTACTTAAAAGCATTTCTGTGTAACTGTAAAGTTATTTTACACCTTTACGAGGTCTTTGTCCTGCCAATGTTACATTATAAATAATACTAATGTTTTTTTAGTAATCTAAAGTATTTTTTATTCATTTGACCATCGCGATATTACGTTCAAATTTAAAGTTTATTTGAAGTTTCAATATACTAAATATTGAAGTTTCTAACAAATCTGCTAATCTTATGATTATAACCTACATATTCATAGCGACAAAATATTATGTTATATTTTATCTTAACAGATCATGGCATTTTGTTAAATGAGTCATGGGAAGCTTAATATCCATTTTATACTTTTAACAGTAAATAAGTAGGTTAGGCACTATTTTAAATATCTGCAAATTTACAACAAAGAGGAAATTGTAAAAAAAATGTAGTTTACAAACTGTAGATAATATATAATATCGTGTCTTGAAAATCATGTTCATAAAACTAAAAAGCATAAAAATATACGATTTTTTTTTAAGTTAAAAGAAACGTGTCTTTATTACATTACAAACCAAAAACCAATTCATTAAAAAATGAAATTATTTAGTAGGACTGTTACTCACTTAAAAAATATTTGCCTAGTGATGTAAAAATCGATATTTTCCAACATATTTTAATTATTCGTATAGTCGCAAAACTAATTTGTTTTCCTTTTTTTATATAGAATTACTTATCAGTTTTGATTTGCTTTCATTTTATTTTCTATTAATTTATAAGTTATTACAAAAAAATCCCTGCATATTTCAAGCAGGTTAAATGTTGTGATATGAATAAAGTTAATGCTGCAAAAAAACGTTAAAAATAAAATGTAATATTTAATGACACTTACCAAATAAATATACAATGATAAACTTTTTAAACACATTTTTTGAAGTTAACAGCTATAATTACACTGAGAATATTATTAAATAATTAGCGCGACACACTTATTTGCGAAATTTTGTCCGAATGTGAAGATGACACATTCGCGTTAATGAAAGGGCGTGCGATCGGCGCACTGCCCGTACAGACAACAAGTGGTTTTCATTATAACGGGAGTTCGGCCGGGAGTCCTCCGCACCTTGCCGCCTACTTTGCTTACATCCGATGCCGCTCTCTCCTCCAAACACTTTTGTTCAGCGCCATCTCGCGTACCAAAAAGTAAATTATTTTTCATTCGATATCGATGCCTACTTCAAGTTAATCGATGACAGTGACAGAGACAGAAATAGCACATCGCATCACGCATGGCGAAACAAATATGGCTGCATGGAACATTGACAGCGGCTCGGCTATCAAATCAGGAAATAATACAGAGAGCTTTCTTACTAATAATTTCATCAAGGATCACGATACAAAAGAAATTTGTAATTTTGATTCAAGTGGCGTCAGTAGCGTGAATTTTAAAGTGACCAGTAACAACAACAATTACGCCGACAGTGGAGTGGTTTCACAAAATTCTGTGGATAGACCCGACAATTCAATTATAGATGACCGAACAATATTACCGTAAGTTTTGTTATAAATATTAGGTATTCCGATAGTGTGAGGCGCTTG
>DWON01004690.1:0-15900 GCA_018251015.1 Phocides pigmalion okeechobee | reverse complement strand
CAGATAAGCTGTCGTGTTTTTGTGTTTTACATAAGCCCATTATAGATAAAGATATCTAGAGCAAAAATACAAAATTAATTGCAATTCACACATTATATTTTGACTCGTTATTTATGTGAGATATAGAGAAGAAGAAGAACCTTTCATCTCATCAGCTTAATTTCTCATCATCATCATTGTCTCGTAAATAAATTTATGAGAAAATGATAATGAAGATTAACACTATTATTCATGGTAATTGAATAAAACATGGTCATTTTTTATGTGGTAAGAGTAGGAGACGAGCATGCAAACCACTTGATGTTAAGTAGTCGTAGCCCATAGACATCCACGTACCACCACAAACACGACTGAAATCCTATCTGAGCTCGAACGTAGATACGTTGCTAGTCCTGAGGACTAAGATGGCCGTCTCACATCAAAGTGTAGCCGGCAACCGTACCTCTCCAACCGAAACACAAGTAAGATGGGGAGTATTAATAATTAATGAAGTATTAATTTTCAATTATATTTCATTAGTAAACGATCCTGTAGTGTGAATTTAAATTTAAATTCAAATATTTTATTTAACTGCTCGGTAGTTGCATACACTTAATGAACGTCAAGGGTACAATGTAAAATAAGGCAATCGGCTTTGAGCGCCCTGTTGGCTGAGGTTGACCGGGAGAAAAAAGCCGGCGAAAAAAATGGCGGTGATTGCTGCCATGCCAGCTTGCACCCAGAGACACTGGGCGGATCTTGTACTTATAAATAATGTATTTTGAATAAACAATACTAACATTGGACATTAAACATAGTTCAACATAGTTTTAAGTCACATTGTTATTAACTAAATCATGGAATTTTCTGAAATAAATTATTATTATTAGCAAGGACAAATTGTTACTAACACAATAACAATCTATGGATCATCTAACTCTAAGATGAAATAAAGTTTATTATTATTATTATTATAGTAAGTAATGTAATAGCTATCCACTTATGTACACCTGTGTTCAACTTCGTATCTAAATATTATAAAACAAAGTCTCACGTCGCGCCTGTCTGTCTGTTCGTGATAAAATCAAAAAAGTACTGCACGGATTTTTTGTCAGTTTTCAACAACAGGAAGTGTGATCCCTAAGGAAAGTTTTGGTGAGAGAAATTAAATAGTTAAATTCATTATAGTAATTCAGTTGTTTTAAATAGATGTTACTTTTTGCAACTAGGTAATGACTGGATGCATGTGTGAAAGAAGAATGTATGTAAGTGACATAAATTCTTCTTTCATACATGCATCCAAAGTAAACTCTATTACCCGAGCAAAGCTGGGCCGGTTCGCTAGTATAGTAACTTGAGAGAGCTTGTAACTTCTGTTCATATCCATAATTTAGTCAAAATTTTAAATAACTTTTGGCGTAGTTTGTCTAAGAGTAATTATATCTAATAGCTAGGTAACGTTAACGGAGATTTGTAGGTCGATAATACATAAAATATCGATAGGTAATCAACAACAAAGTTATATAGCTCTCAAACCCAAGTAGTTTAATATATTAGTTTACTATAGATTGTGAAAAATTTAGAATCCGCGTCGCACGAATAATATGTTGTAATTTTGTACGCCTTTCTTATTTCAACAAGGTCTTTAGTAATATTACAGAAGAGTAAAGCCGATTTGTTTGTAAGGTCCGGTCCGATGGATTTTCGGAATTAAACGGTTTTTTATATTTTGATATATTTCTATCGGCCCGGCCCAGCTTCGCTCGGGTAATAGAGTTTATATTTACTTAAATTATTTTCTTACATACATGCATCCAGTCATCATAATTGCAAAAACTAACAATTACAAACATATATTTCGAACGACGACTGAACTACTATATTGAATTTTACTATTTCATTTCTTGCCCAATTTACATAAAAAACCTAACTTATTATGCACCTTCCTCAGAAATCACTCTACCTGTTAGTGAAAACAGTGAGATAATTCCTTCAGTACTTCTTGAGTTTATCGCGAACAGACAGACAGACAGACGCGACGGGGGATTTAGTTTTATAATGTTTAGAGTAGATATAATCACATCTTTCTTTGAAGTTGGTGTTAAGATTGGTTAGTGTTTCCAATAGTCTCCTTGAATTCTATTATATGTACATATGCATAACATACATTTGCGATGATGGACGACTCGTAAGACGTTTCGTGATATACAGTTTTCCCTTGTTTGTTTAAACGTAATTATTTAGTTTAGTTTTTTGTAAACTTACAATAGCTTTACATACATTTTTGCAATACTAGTTGACCTAGAACATGGTCTAACAGTATAAGGTGCTATATTAAAAAGTTAGAATCGATCAAAAGTTTAAAAGTGTCTCCTGTAAAATAGAGATGTTTCAGATGTCACACTCGAGTCGCAAATCCCCGGAGTACCTCCCCGGTCGAACTGTAGTTCTCCTACCTTTAAAGAATAGAAAAGATGAAATGAATACAAGTCTATTCTACTTTTAGGACACAAGACATTTATCAGCACTGTCTGCATATACCATATTCTGTGTACTCTGATATAACGCCAATAATACCGTTCTCATTGCGACTTCCCGGTACGTAATTATCTCACACATGCACCTTGCAATGGTGCGTTGCAGTACACTGGGTATGTGAGAGCCATCTATGGAGTAATAGGTAAATCGCGCCTGATATTGGATAATAGCGTATATCATTCTATTCATGCCTTGTTATCTTAACACTTTGACTACGCTCATATATTAAATCGGGTCAACGTTGTGGGAGGCGGCACTGAACTGGAGCGTATTTCTCTAGACTAAAGATGCGTGGTAAAATTCACTGCAATAAGATTTTTTAGCATCTGCCAATTAGCATTGTCAATATACAGACGTAATGTCCGCCCCCGGTCTCGTAGCGTCGATGTAAACACAACGTTTTTATTCGTCCGTAATCCATACAGATTTGTAAGTATAACACAGGTGTGTACAAGCCGCAAGGGCGTCGCGCCGCGCAGTAAACAGGAGTGTTGTCCGCCGCAGGGAAAGTGTTAAATTAAGTGGGTTGCATGAATACACAACGCAGTAATTTATTTATTGATGGAAGTAGCAATGGAACATGCAGTCCACCTGTTTGTAAGTAATCGTTGCCGTATGGACATCTGTAAACAACTTCATAAAGAACACGAGTCCCATTTGAAGTCGATAGACGCGTTACTACTTTCGAGAATTAACGTGGTCGACTCATTTGTGAGCTGGCAACCATACCTTTCTATCGAAATGCAAGTAATGTTGTCGCTAAAAGTGGATGTAGAAGAGTATCTCCCCAGTCAGAGTGTAGGTTCTACCACCTTCCTGAAGCTATTATTAAATTTTGCTAGTGTAAAATTATTTATAGATTGTATATTTAGCATACAAACAGTTGTGATAGCCTAGTGGCATTCTGGCTTCTCAAGAAATAGTTTCGGGATTCAAATCCCTGGCATGCCACTCGGAATTTCCGAGTTTTGCCTCACTTACTTTAACGGAATCGCACAATAGTTATATAAAATATTTAAATGAAAACATTTTATTTTATTTTCTTATAAGATATTTACATACCCTTACTGAATGTCAAGGGTGCAATGTAAGATCAGTACAATATACGTGTCGGAGAGGTCAATACTACTGGAGTTGCATTGATAAACGAGATGCAAGCGTTATAGGGGCAAGATGGCGCTTCGACAGAGTCTAGGTCGTGCTGTGCTCGGCGGAATCCGGAGTAATTGTCCGTATACCCACATTTTGCCTGCAAATAATGTCTGAAGATGAAGATACCCATACTTATCGACCACCTGACTTCGATATACATATAACTGTTCTCCATAAAGTTCCTAAAAGTATGAAGTTTACTAATCCGCAGTTGGCTAGCGTGGTCTACTATGGTCTAACCTCTCATTCTGAGAATATAGCCGTGCCCAGCTGTGGGGCAGTAATGGGTTAATGATGGTGATTTGAATTCAGAAACATTTTAATAAGGAAATTGACTTCAGTATAATAGTTCTTAGAATATGTATGGTACGCTCGAGGAGACACTGCCATATTCATTTTTAGCGTGAAGCAATTCTTTCGCATCATCAAAAGCTATTTGATGCCGATTCTCATTGACATATGAGGCAACTATCTTTATCCTCAGGATTAGTATTGTGTCTTCAATCGACTTTTAATGCTAGTTATTATATACTTAGAAACGTCCAAGAGATATAAAAAAAAGATTTAAAAAAGATAATATTCAGCTATAACTTAAAATTTAAATAAAAGTCTTAACTTGTGAATTAGTCAATTCACAGTAAACCATTTAATTACCAGAATGGTAGGTGGGTGGCGAGAGTTGAGGCCAGTGTGCTCGATGACAGTTAGATACGCGTCCAATGGTCAACTAGACTTTCATCATAGGTGTGAATTCACAAAATCTTAAAAGGAGATGTTTCAAAATGTATGGATCTTTGGTCAGGTATTTGTACACCATATAAAGAAATGGCAAATATAATATAGATCTCTTTTTTAGTAAGCATTTTATTATAATCAACTGAGGTTATTGGTACAAAACAACAATTTGAAGTTAGAATTGTAACACAATACTCTAGAAAAACATAATGGCGGAAATGTCATTTTGACAATCGAAACAAGTGACGCTAGACAACTAGATCCGATCTATCTAAAAGAATCAATATGACAGTTGACAGATATTGATGACTTCAGTTTTATCCATAGACTGTCTAAATCAGTTGGTCCGCCATATTGAAAGATGTAAAAAATAATTGATTTAAATTGGTCTTGTACCTAAAAAGTACACGTTTTAATTAATTTTGAGTATTTTTTTCGAATTCTTGAGAATTCCTGAGATGGTGTACGAAAATCTAGTTAAGATTGAAACATCTCCTTTTTTTAAAAGGTGGTAGAGCCGTTAGAGCTCTCCCGGGGCGGCACCACCGCCACCCTCATATCTCGCCGTAAAGCGACATGTTCTTCATGTATTTTGTTTCGGTTGGGGAGGTGTGGTTGCCGGATACATATTATCGTACGTACGTACACACGTATCCACGCACGCACGCACGCAAAGACTTGCGATCGGGAAAGTTTAGATTTTTTTTACGCTAACTTTAAAGTTATTAGTCTAGTTGCAAATAGAAGAGAGTATATTTTTAAGGCACCATCATAAGCCTATGTATGTATTATATACTACAGTCAAATAACGTTGTATTAAATTTTTCAAAAATTTTTGTGATCTCATCTGGGTTTTTCGCTGTTAATATTGTATTTAAAAACAAATTAATATATGTTTTGCAGATTTATCAGGTTTTTGAATAAAAACTAATAAATAACTATTTGTAAATTGAAAATATTATGATAAAAATAAATTAGTTGGAAACGTAGTCTGTAATTTTCAAATTCGTTTATTTTCTATTCTAACACACTCCTTTGTTTTCTAGATTTGACATGTGAAGATATAAAAAAAGTATAAAGAAGAAAAACAAAAAAATGCACTGTAAAAAAAGCGTGGGGGTGAATGGTGACAATAGATCACTGAAAAAGCACCTCACCCTTATTTTACATCGCAATATATTTTTACTTTTTAGTGGCATTTCTTATAAAAGCGTATTTTTTTGTTTTTTTTTATTAACCACTATTATTTTTTCTTTTTTTTTTCATATTATTGCATTGTCATCCGACCTTGATATGTGTGCAAAATTTCGAATTAAATAGATTTCTGGAAATTTGTAAATATTATGCTCAAAATATCCGTTACATACAGAGAGACAACCCAAGCTAATAAAAGCGTGTTTTAAAGTCGGTTTTTAATGGTATGTTGTGCAAAAAAAATATTTTTCAATTCTCAGATATCGGCGTTTAATTATAGAAGAAAGTCGTAATGGCCGTTTTTATCCAGTACAAAAATCCTTATCAAAACTAATTTCATCATTACAAGCAATTCGTAGGTGATAAAATTAGCCCTCTAAAGCGTGTCATACGTATTTCCTAATCGCCAGCTTATTCCGGAACCTACTACTGAAGTAATCTATGTAAGTAATCGATCGAATTATTATCTTTTACTTAATGTATTATTTACAAGCATCAAAACAAAGGTGATATTATTAAATCGCACGATATATTTCTATCATAGTCGCACGAATTTATTAATTACCTAAATTTTGTTCCACTGCTACGGTCTCAAGTAAAATTACCTATACTATGCTATGATCTTTCTCTTGTGTATTCTTATCTTTTAACGGTTAGTAAGCGAGCATGCAGTTCACCTTATACTAAATCATCAATGCCGATTGTCAGACATGAAGAGTCGCGTCGCACATGAAGTGGATTTACAGATGCGTTGCTCTCCTAAGATGGTTGCCACGTTTGTAAGTGAGCAGGCAACCACACTCTTCTACCGAAACACGACGCGGCGATGGTACCTCCCCGGTCAAATCATGTAATCTACTAGTTTGCTAATTGCACATTGCAAGATTACATTTTCAAACTATTATTATTTACATGGAAATTTTACGGCTTTGATAGTGCAGATATAAAATTGTAACGTCAGTTTTGTCATAGTAATTTAATGGTATTACTCCTAATTACTAACCCGTATAATACTATGGTGGAATTAATCTTAATACTAACTTCGTCGGCATTACTATGAATTTTATCTTGTAATAATATAATATTAACGGCACTATGAAATTATTACAACACATTACACAACTAAGCTGTTGAGCGGATTAAACCGATTTTTGTCAAAAGAGCAGAAAACGACTTAGGATATTTAGTAAATTCTAGCCCAACCAACACCTGACGTGGGCCTGGCCTTTGATGGCTCGACGGCCACTGGCGGAGTCGCGGATGTGAGCGCGTCCCCTCAACTCCGCGTCTCTGTGATGAGGTGGACACCCGTCAGGTTTTTAGTCGATTAGAGTCCGACATAACCTGCCGACGGCCGCATGGCGGAAGGTACGCGTTCCGGGTTGTACAGACGAAAGAAAAAAAATACCTCCGTAGACATGCACATCCAACCTTAAAAATGAGTGAAGATTTCTAGGTGATAAAACAATAGTTCGACCTGGATCATACTCGTACTACCGTCCCTCTCATCCGCAGTAAAGCATTTCTTGTGATTCGTTTGTATAGACAAGGCTGCTGGTTACATTTACAAGCGAGGCGATTATCTCAATCCTTAAGAGTAGCAACGCATCTATGCATGACGTCAGACGGGACTATAGTCTTATTTCCGCTTTGACGTAGAGACCATTTAACAACAGAGGGCCTGTATGCTCGTTTCAATTTCCAACATAAAAAGTCCTATCAGACATCGTGCCTATGCTTC
This sequence comes from Phocides pigmalion okeechobee, assembly GCA_018251015.1. Classification (NCBI taxonomy): domain Eukaryota; kingdom Metazoa; phylum Arthropoda; class Insecta; order Lepidoptera; family Hesperiidae; genus Phocides; species Phocides pigmalion. Next base: position 8,561 of record DWON01004690.1, on the reverse strand, counting down.
GCCATTTCTGAAGACTAAAAGAGTATTATCGCTCTTAACTTCCCCCTGTCTATGGTTACACGTGTGTCCAACAGAAAAAAAATCTTTGTTATCCGGAGAACGCCTGTTTACTTATTCAAGAGTAGTTCTTCGTATCGTTAGTAGGGCTTGCTTGGACATGTCCTGTATATAAAGTTTGCTGTGTATTGAAAACACTTTAGCACACAAGGCATTTTAATATTCAATTCTAAGGCAACACATGTGGATCACGATCCAATAGTATTCCAGTCCTTGTTGGTTAATTAAAATTCAATTGACCGTAGGCTACAGTCATAATTTATCGTCAGGATGTACACGCATTTACGACTCTTATTCGTAATTTCCAATTAGGAATGGGTTATAAATATTTTTTACATGAATACTGATTGTGGCGCTTGCATTTATGCTAGTCAGCGTTGTAAACGGCGGCACTAGACTGGAGATGTTTTTTTCTAGATTGGAGATGCGGCGATGATTCACACATCTATTATGTTTGGCAGCATCATCTGTGTAGCGTCTACGAATATATAGTAGTTGTGTTCGTTCGCAGTCTTGTCGCGTCTACGTTAAAATATATATACAAAACGCATGCGCGTTACGCAAAGTAAAACACAACAGTTGTGTTCCCGCAGTTAAAGTGTTAATTTTCGAAAATAAAAAAAAATATTTTGTTGTATATTACGATCAGTAATCATATTTGTTAGCAGGATCGTTTGTGAGATTGCTGATTCTTTACATTAAGCAGATTCGTCACATCATAATGGTGTAACATTAATGTAATTTACATATGGGTCGTTTATGTAGCAATCAATCTATTGTCTTATGTTTTACAATAATGGCTTAATAGGCGACAATAAAGACCATAAGAAAGTAGATGTCATACTATGACGACGGTCAATAGCAATTAGTTTCCCGATTATAACTATACAGATTCAAAGGTGAGAGAACTCCGCCGTAAAGTATTACTTGTGTTTCGGTTGGAGAGGTGCATTCGCCGACTACACTTTGAAGCGAGACGACCATCTTAGTCTTCAGGAGTAGCAACGCATCTACGTACGAGCTCAGATAGGATTTCGGTCGTATTTCTGGTTATGCGTAGATGTCTATGGGCGGCGACTACATAACATCACGTAGTTTGCACGCTCGTTTGCTGCTCTTCTCGCATAAAAAAAAATTAAAGTCAATTTGTATTTCCAGTTGTAGGCCATCTGTCAGCCTTTTAACGTTCGTTAATGAACATAAGCCTATCTACCAACACTAAATCAGTTCTGTGTCTTCTGAAAGGTTTCCTTCTATTTTTATAGGTCGCAAATTTGCTTGTACGCTCAACTGGCCATTGCACCTGTTCCTATTGCTTTTAAATTATTTCCCTGCGTTTTACAAGTTTTTCTGCTTGAATGCTAAGGGGAGTATACTTAGCATACAAGCATTTTTTCAAGATCTGGACGCTGCTAGAAATTACGGAACATTTTTATGTTTTATTTAATAGGCTTCTCTCTGTTTACGTACGTACATTTCATCATGTAGGCAATATATTATTGAAGCTCGGACTGTGGGGTTTTACAGCAGTCTACTTTATATATATATATATGTGTGTATATATATACATACATATACATATAAGTAAAATAAATACTTATGCGCGGCAACAAGTTAGTTGTCTATCTACTTTAATATCCAATTTACCCAATGAAGAAAGTTATTTATTAATTATAAATTATATAGTAAGCTCAGTTTAGATTTTATAACCGTTGATTTTATTAACTAAGTTACCCATCAATTTTGTTAAATTATGTCATTGCTACTCGTATTCTAATGTAACATAAAACGTATCAAACTATTATGAAACTTGAGAAGGTACAGCTGTGCTATTAGGAAAAATGTAATGAAACTTGACGAACTGCAAAATACACTCAGACACATCTTTACAAACCAATATCTATTTACGCGATACAAAATTTTATATTGTTTTCTATCACTTCCCAATCAAAGATGTATGTGATTGTCTGTACATGTTTTATTTTTTCAATATTTGAGTTTTTCAAAGGTCTTCTATGAATTTTTTACACATTAAAACCAGAAAACCTGTTTTTGATATTTATATATTTTTCTTTAGTCAGAGCTGATGTTGTCAATGACAAAATCGATTTTTTATAGTAATATCGAAGACTTATGAAGAATAACTGCTGATTTTTTTTTGATGAGTCAACAAGAAAACGTTTTGACTGCATACGAGTCATTTTACTGAATTTTAAATATTAACCCACGAGTCAATGTGGCCGAAATTGAAACTTGTTATTTATTTATTTATTCTTTATGTGCACTGTACAAGACGTAAAGGAACAAAACGCGGATTTAATGCTAATAACGTTATCTGCCAGTCAACCTTAGGGCAACGAGTACTTCATGAGATGGTTACTAAGGTTACATAAATAATTACGATGAATATTATAAAACAAGTTAAAAGTAGTTATGTATTTGAAGCACCTTAATTTTTTTTAATATTAACCCTTATCTACTACGAATGACCATAATAGCTCCCCTATTTATCGGCCGGAGTCTCATTATTTGCGCATCTTATCAACGAATTGTGTGAAGTTAAGGAGCGCCCGACTGACGATAGGCAATGAATGTATTAGATAACGAATGTACGATAGAATCGATTAGTACGCGTCGCGTGATGCACTACGCTAATTGAATTTTCGAATCGTTTTCATTATTGACCTCTTTAAGTTTGAAATATGGAAGTGATCGCCTGAACTGTGCACTGTTTTGAAACTGGAGTTGTTAAGTTTGTGTTGTGAGATCTTGTTACTATGACTGAAGATACTAAGCCGTTGCTGCTGTAAGTTTAATATAATATGCCAACTAACTTTATGATTGCCTTTACACACTTGTATTGTCGGTGCGTGTTTTCGGTTCATAATATAGTAAATAGTGCGTAAAATTGCTTCCATCTGTCGCTATGCTGGAAGCGTAATCAAGTAGCAACTGACCACGTGGCAGCAACCTTTTCAATTTTTCACTGCTGATCAGAATTTGACCTGGAGTACGCTCGACCACGCTGCTCCATTGTATTTATAAACCACGTGATCAAACCAAACTTCGCGTCTTTCCAACCTCGCACCGGGAATGCCCTAGTTATCATATCCTACGGCTTTGCCTATAGTTGAGAAGGTATAATTCGGCTGTCATGTATACTTTCTTTCCCGTGTGGGCTCAAAGTGCAGCCTCGGATTACTAATATTGTAATAATTATTAATATTATATATCGGATTACTAATTTGTAATATAATAATGTATACATTATCCATGTTTGTTAATCACCAGAACTGAAGTCGTATCTGATATCATATTCAGACTCATTGCTATTCATGACAATGGTCGTCTCGCTTTCTTAACACTTTGACTGCGGCGCGGATTGTATATGATCGGATCTGTATTGCGGGAGGAGGCCCAAAAGTGGAGCTTATTTGGTTAGACTGTATCATTAGTCAGTACGACAAATTACTGAAATATTGTATTTTTTCGTACGTCTCTAACCGAAACACAAGTTGTTTCACAGCGGATTATGAGGGCGGTGGTGGTACTTGCTGGTCGAACTATTACCACATTTTCACAATAACATACTATTTCAAGTTATTGATAATGACACCGTCGGTCAGTTAGGATTTGTCCAAATTAAAAGCAATTTCTTCTCCATAATATGACTTACTATATTTTGTGATCGACACGGCAAATCTTCAATGACCTACATTTGGGTGTATCTACCTTACACTATAGACGCATGGCTTTAGTGATTGTAACGTGCAAATAATCTATTATGTTCTATACAAATTATATGTATATTATTGTTGTCTTTTCATGATAGAAGTAATAGAACTGTAGCTCGACAAGCAGATACAATTGCCAACCACATCTGCCGAGAAGCGATTCGTATGTACATGGCCCGATTCAACTGTTTCGCTGCTCCGGACAAAAATATTTTTTGCTGTCCTATACACTTCCACCATGTATGTATCAAAGTCGTTCTTAAAACTGTTACAATGCGTTTTACCGAGATGTAAAACCGATCATCCAAGAAAATATGAGTAAAATTATGGACAATAACAGCTTTAATGGGCTGCTGTTTTCTTTTTTTTTCAAATAGAGGAAAAATATTTACTCAGAAAAAAATAGGTTTTATATGCTGCTAAGTATGGCAATTGCTTTGTAATTTTTTATAAAAAAAAATTAGGTCGCCATGCAGGGCGCCTTCAATTTTGCGGCTCTGAGCATTTGCATGGTTGCCCCTCCCTTAAATCTGATTTTGCCAATATTTAGTTTGGAGAGTTTTTATTGTCTGATGCCCGTACAAGCGGTGCGGCTATCCTAGTTCTCAGGATAATGACGTATCTGCAAGGCATCGGATAAGACATAACTGTTGTCAGAGCCGTCTAGTCCAGCAATACTATGTGTTGTGGTTCTTACAAAGGGAGCACAACACCGTGGGGTTTTAACCAGTAGGAGTCCGCCATCATCATCACTCACCCTCACCATCATTTATCCCACGACTGAGTGGTATCCATTATGAATTTCCCCACATGTAAAAATGACTTATTTCCTATTTGTGATTCGTTATGCATGTCAATAGGCTGCAGTAACCATTCTTAAAGGTATGCGCTTGTTTCCTAATGTTCTAACTTATAACGAAATATAAATTCGGGAGGCCTATCTCCTGAGTTAAGTTAACGTTTAACGTCCTAATGGTATAATACATAATTATACAAAATACAGCCTGTAATTAATGTTACGACAATTTAGTTACAAGTAGTAAAGTCAACTAGCTATTTTTCGTAGCTTTTCTCAGTCAGAAGACCATATAAACTTTCATATAAACTTTAAACACATATTTTAGTCTCGTAAGGGTGAAGTTTGCAACATTCCTTTCACTTGTGCTACGTAAAAAATATATCTACAAAATTTACGGTTTCAGCTGTTTCGACTGCGCATTGATCCTACGTCTGTCAGTCACTTTATTCATTTATACATATAGATGCTTGTAATCAAATAATCTGTCACACGCTCAACACAATGGTTATTTATCGGCATTGAATTTATTTATCAAATGTTTTTGCTTATGTAAATGTTCTTGTTACTGTAGTAAGATTATAAATTGGATTTAATGAGTAACATAAATTACTTATATTAGTATGTAGGCAACGTGTAGAAGTCTTGAACTATATTGGTAATATTTTTTATATTTATGGACGACCCCGAGGTTCGAACGTCGAGGTAAGTCTGTTTCAATCGAAGGATTATGCGGTTTTTATTTGAAAAGTAGCTAAAGATCGTGCGGGCTATCTGATGCATATCAGGTCTTAAGGACTCGTCTCACGTTCAAACAATATGTTCTACTGTTTTTTTTATGTGAGAAGATCAGTAAACAACCGTGCCGGTCAACTGTTGTTATGTGGTCTTTGTAACCCGAGGACATATACGTCAAATCTCAAACAAAACTCAAGACCTGAGTAATGTCGTGTGTTACTACTCCCGAAGATTGAGATGGTCGCCCCGCTTGTAAGTTTATCCGGCAACCGCACCTCTTCAACCGAAACACAAGACTTATTTCAGGCAGGATTATGAGGGTGATTATGATACTACCTCAGTCGAAATATAGTCGTGCCACCTATCAAATTTGTAAGTTTTTATAAGGTTTTTAAAGGTGGAGAGCCATAGTTCGACCGGAGAGGTACCATCGCTGCCCTCATTATCCGCCGTAAAGCATTACTTGTGTTTCAGTTGGAGAGTAGTGGTTGCCGGCTACGTAGCAGAAGTAGCAACGTATCTAAGTTCGAGCTCAGATAGGATTTCAGTCGTATTTGTGGTTGTACGTGGATGCCTATGGGCTGTAACTAGTTAACATCAGGTAGCTTGCATACTCGTTTGACTCTTGACATAAAAAGGTCAACAAACTTTTCCATTTTGTACAAATTAAGTGTTACGTTAACGCCAATTAAATGTAATACCGCTGATACGTAGCGTTATCGCTGTCCGTAAGCCCTCATTAAATTATTTATCGAAAAATACTTATCAAGTGCTTGTAATACACACCGAATCGCCGATTATTGACGAATAGAAATATCTTCAAGTGAGTTTTTACACTATCTACAAGTCGTGGCATATCTACCTGTCTTAAAGACTTGTCTCAGCTTTAAACTACACCCTCCACTGCTGTCACTTGTTGATGTCAAAAATTGGCAAACAAGCATGCAGGTCACCTGATGTTAAGTAATCGCTTCAACCCATGAACATCAACATACAATTTGAATCAGAAGTAAAGTCCTATCTGAGCTCGTACGTAGATGCGTTGCTGCTCCAGTAGACTAAGATGTTCGTGTCGCTTGTACATGTAGCCGGTAATCAGACCTCTATAATGGAAACACTAGTGTCATTGTCAGTTATGTTATTATTAAAGTCAGTGGTACCTCTCCGGTTAAACTAAGTTTTACCACCTGTCTTGTCAATGATGTCTTGTATTTGAACCCGAACAAGAGACTATTCATAGTATTGGGATTACGTCACTTAAAATATTCCATATTACCCTTTTTATCTAATCGACATGCTACTAAAATCTTGTATTTATTATATACTAGCGACTCGGCCCAGCTGCGCTCAAGTAATATTTACTTACATTATTTTTCTTTTAAACATGCGTCCAATCATTCCCTATTTGCACAAACTAACAATTAGAAACATCTATTTTAAGCGATGACTAAATCTCCATATTGAATTTAACTATTTATTTCTCGCCCAATTTACAAAAAAAAATACTTATTTTGCATCAAAACCTTCCTTAAGAATCACTCTACTTGTTGTTGAAAACTGTGAGTAAATCCGTCCAATACTTTTTGAGATTATCGCGAACAGATATACAGACAGACGCGACGAGGGACTTGTGTTATTATATTTAGAGATTACGTGTTATAAATAAATTTAACTTGCTTTGTTATCATAATAAAATTTATAACAATTTGTTCACTCCACAATAAAACGTAGTAATCTTAACAAGTAATTAACTCGAATGTAATTAACATTTTTAATTGGTTGTTGTTATATCTACTTATTTTGTTGTTAATTATTAACTACAGTGATCGTTTTGTTGTAAGGTACCGTTCTCTGCCACGAGGAGTCCGGGGTTCAATTCCTTGGCACGCTTCTTTTTTTCAAAGCTACGTGCGTATTTTAGAATGTATCCCTTGTATATATATAGCACAGAAATATTTTTTTGATCAAAAAACATCATTTAAAAGTGGGAGTTTAAAGGTGGGAGAACTAGTTCGATCGGGGAGGAACTACTGCCGCCTTCATAATCCGCCCTAAAGCATTACTTGTGTTTCGGTTGGAGAGCTCCGTTTTACCGGCTACACTTAAAAGCAAGTTGACCATTACAATACCATCGATCAATTGTGGACAATAGGTATACAGAGGTGATCCTCTGTATACCTATTGTCATATCACATATCAATGTTATCAAGATTATCTTAACACTATGTCCTGGCTGTGTAGGCTTATAATAACTGGTAATTACAATAATTATTAAGTAATATGAATATAGAATGCTGTAATAAGCATTCTATTTTCAAGTTTGAATATAGAATGTTGTATTTTATTGGTATATGAATATTTTTGGTATAAATAGAGAGGTGCGAAATAAATCGGTTCGATTTGGTACTTCCACTTTGAATCATCTAAGATCATATCTACATAGATATGTCATGTAGCATTAATAGGGAAGTTGATGTCGTTCCTCTTCAACATTGATGAGGTATTTAATAATTTACATATTTATTCAATTAATGCCATATTTCATTATTTCCAAATTCATATCATTCAGATAACATGGAATTTGAACTTCCGGCCCCCCTATATTTTAATTTTAGTCTATATTGTCAGTGGATAAGCAGTAACAAATTAAATTAGGCTATACCAATTAAATGCAATTCCAATGCGATATTAATTCGATTCGATTCGATTCGATTAATACTTAATATCGCAATGCTGGTTTCTTGTTTATCTCTATAATTACAATATATTAATTCATTTTAACAAATTATTCGTATGTTATCTCAGGTGATTAGATAACAAATTAGCGCAATTACGAGTTATTATTGTTTAACCCTCTTCGGCTTGTAAAGGTAGGTCAGATATGTGAGTTTCTCCATTTTTTATCTTGAACTTTAAGAAATTATATATTTCTTTTTAGTGGGAAATGTACTGAAAAACATATGATGCCGTAAATGTCATAATATATAAATCAAATATGGAAGATAAAGAAATGTTCAAGTCTAAATTATTTAATAATGACATAAACGTCTGAAATAAAAAAAAACGTCAATGTAATACATGTTATTTTAAACCTTAATTTCTTTGTCACTTACATTTGGTAAAACTAAATTGAGTTATAAAATACTAGCTGTACCCTGAGCGCGTTGCTACGCAACCAATTAAAATAAATTTGAAGGAAAGACATTACACAAAAATTCAATTCATTTTATTGATTT
>DWON01004689.1:0-15902 GCA_018251015.1 Phocides pigmalion okeechobee | reverse complement strand
GATCCGGTGGTGGCCGGCGGCGGGGTTGCAGTAGGCGGGCAGGCCGGCCGGCTCGTGCGCGGCGGCGCGCAGCTGCTGCGCCGTCGCCATCGACCCGTCCGGCGTCTTGATCTGCAGGCCTGCGTTCAATATTGTATTTTTTAATTCCTCAACACAAACAACCTTTATATATTAACTCATACAAATTGATAAACAGCGTGTATTTATGGATATAGCGCGTTTAGCTGTTTTTTTTAATGCATTAATACTAAATTTGTTTACTATCTTTATATATTTCATTCTTCAGGAATATTTTAATATATTGCAAATAATTAATTTATTTTCTTTTTTAAGTACTTTTTTACTATGACATATAATGAAAATAGAAAATTATATCATACACACCCATTTTTTCCATTACTTCAAGCTTCTTATTGACTTTGTATGAAGATGGTCTATAATCTCCGGAAGAAGGCGAACCGCGTCTCTCATTTGTGCTGCTACATAAATCATTATTATTACAAAGTAATTATTATATTACTACTTATTTATAAAATAACTGTTTAAATACTTTTCATAGATTATACAACTTAGTCTATTTTTTATATAATTACCTGTTTGCATGACTTGTGGCACCGCGCGAGCGTGAACGATTTTCGGACCTGCCTGGGTCCCGGGAACACCTGATATAATATAATAGTGAAATAAACATGATGGTCGGGGCTGCTAGGTGGGCAACGGCGTGGGGGTGCGCGACTTTAAGATCCAATCATAGGGGAATTTATGTTCTTGTCATAACGCATATTTGCATAAGACGAGAGCCGCCGGCTGTTTCCCCGCGAACTATTGACCTAGATCACTTCCTATCATCAGAAAGACGATTGAACCATACCCAAGTCTTGAAAGACAATGGCATTCCAATCCGGCCAACCAGCACTTATGATCATAACTCCCTTAAGAATTGCCTAGATATCTTAATTGATTTAATACTTCTTGCATTTACTATGTTAAAATTTTGAATACATACTATTCAAAATAGGTATGAATACATTAAACAGGTCACGATAAGAAAACGAATAGGTGAAAACATGATTTTCAATCACAGAGCTTATCGCAAGCTTGTATACATACTTTATTGCAATCGCGTGGCTCAGTTCACCTAGCTAGCAATAAATTGGCCAAATAGATTTTTTATTTCTTACATATAAAGTATGTTTTAAATGCGGCGCCTATTACATCGAGTCAGCGCTGTTGGAGCACTAAGCTGGAGCTGCTTTATCTAGACTGGACACACACGTCGACAATTCACAGAATTGTTATATTTCTTGGCACCCGTGTATCATTTCCGTTGTGTCTGCCCGCAATCTTGTAGTACCGACGTACATACAGCACTTTTATTTTCGCGTAATCCATACAGATTTGTACACAAATACACACGACAGATGTGTACAAGCAGTCGTATACGCAGCAGGGAAAGTGTTAATAAATTCAAGCTTTGGAAATTTATAAATTTTGTCTCACCGTCTTTCTTCTGATCGCCGACTATGTCTGTCTTTATCGCGTTCCCGTTCCTTCTCTCTGTCACGACGATCACGCTCCGTGAATCTGGAGAACATTTGTACGTAATTAAATTATTAAGAAAATATAAATATTTTTTTTACATTTTTAAATAAACAAATATAGTTTTTGTAGTTACAAATACAATGAATACAATTGAAATGTGCATATTCCACCTATACAATTATGCAGAACTGCACTTTTCTAGCCTTTTTGTAATATAAATATTTCATTTTATTGAAATAAATGAGTTGCAAATTAGACATGGGCACCAAAGGATTTTTCATTATTTTTGCCCGAATTCTGCTCAATAATTATGACATTTAGGAGACATATTTAGGGGACTATGTCACATCGAATATAATAATTCATGTCTATTGCCTATACTCTCTTGAATGTGATCAATGACCAAAATTTATTATTATGCTTTTTAAACAATATCTTCAAATAATGTATTTTCATATTGTTTGCATCAGGCAAGTTTGTATTTCGTGGACAAAATCGAGTTAACTTTGAGTACATTGCAAAGTTGTCGTTTTTATTATAGTACCTGGGCGAGACAGCGTCGCGCGTGTCCGTAGCCCTGACGAAGCCTGGCGGAGCTTCCCCACCGAAAGGCTTCAAATCCATCAAGGCTGGCATCTGGAAACAAATTTACTTTTAATAACACATATAATACTTTGATTTACTCTTTTTGTTCACACCTCACATTTTTAATTGTTTCTTAATAATAATGGGCAAGTAAAAAGCATTAATCGTGAGAATCCGTTATATAGTAAAATATATACATTTCGCGATGATATTAGTTTAAAACCATATAATCATTATTGCACTTATAAGGTAATTAATAAAAATAGAGTGTAGAGTGGTGCACCTTAGACAAAAGGATGCTGAAAATCTATTACTGTACATTAAAATTTGGTCTCGCACTCGCCTTGCTGGTGTCAACGGATCTCTCGTCCGGCCGGTCACCGAGCAGGCCACGCCTGCCGTCTCGCGAGGTCCCCTCAAATCCGCGGTTCCGTTCCCATCTCTCTGATCTGAAACAATAATATTAAAATAAAAATTGCAAAAAAAAACACATAAACGTAATAACGTTAATACGGTATGATACTATTAATTTTTGGTTAAACACTTTCCTTGCGGCGTACACAACGTGATTACGTCGGCGGTAAAAGACTGCGTGCGGACATTACGTCTGTGTATTCGTAGATGCTACACGGATGGCAAAACAAATTTCATGAATTGTCGGCGCATATTCAATCTAGAGAATACATCTCTGGTTTAGCGCAACGCCGCAGTGAAAGTGTTAATTAATTCATTTAATGAACATAATATTATGACACATAGTCATTAGCATTAAAGTATTCGCTGTATAATATCCGAAGCAAACTTACCTGTTGTATTTGTCGTCCCTTCTTGGGGAACGCCTGTCCATCCGGTTGTCTCTTTCTGGCCTCTCTTTCTCAGGACGCATGCGAGCGGGAGATTCGCGGCGGCGCTCGCGTCGCTCCTCGTTGCGTGAGCGTTGCCTGTCGCGGTCGCGATCGTGGTCGTATTCACGATCACGATCTCGACTGTCGTCTGATGACGAAACAATTGAATTTAAAAATATGTCAAATATATTTATTTATTTAAAAATGTATCATACCGTAAATATTAGTATGAACTGCGGATTTAACGTTAAAAAGCGTTAACTGGTAATCTTTGTCACTTTCGCCGCGGCTACAACTCTGCTGTGTTAATTCTGGGCGCGACGCACTTGCGGCTCCTACGTGTTGTACCGACAAATTTGTATGGATTACGGGCGAACAAAAGTATTATATTTACATCGGAGCCACAAGACTGCGAGAGGAAACAACGTCTATGTATTAGTAAATGTTTTACGGATGCCAAAAAAATATAATATTGTGTGAATTATCGGCATATTTCAGTCTTCAGGTTAATTAAATAATAAAGTAGTCTTACCATCCTTGCCTGAGCCGCGTCTATCATCGTAGGAATGACGTGGCTGGTCTGAGGGCTCGGCTTGCGGCAGCTCGGGCTCCGACTCCTCCTCGTGTGATTCCTGCAGCAAATACGTTTCCACTATCGTATTATATCCTTGATGATGTTGTTTTAAACTTTGTGGCAGGTGGAGGAGAGATGCTAGTATTGAACCTATGCAAGTATCAACTTAAGCACTAATCACACGCGTCTATTGCATGGTTCCCTTCCATCTCATTGTTTTATTTGGTCATGATCATGCTGTCATCCTGATACACATTTTTTTATATTATCAGTGCCTTGCGTAATCACTCACATTGACAAACCCAGTATCTTTGCTACAGCACCCACATTCTTTTTTTTACTATCACTACACTCTTACATCTCTCACTTTATTTTCTGACATTTTTTTTTTTTACTGTAAATTGTAATAAATATGTATGTATATTTTCAATGCTTTAACTTTAGTTCATCAGTTGTGGTTTGCTGGAGTTCCAAAAACACAGACAAACAGACAACAATTCTAAAGATGATATAAGTAGGTATTACTGATTCACAGTTCTATGAACTATTTTTATTAATATTTTTGATGTAAAGACATGGAAAAATCTCATTTTATTACACACATAGATGAAAAAGCTAACAGTTGCGCCATTTTATGCATGTCATATTTCTTAAAAAAATAATTCAAGTCTGTGGTATGGATCAAGTAAAAAGAATTTCTTACAATCAATAATGTGTTTTTAATATAACCTTATAATATTACTTATTAATATTTTAAAATACTTACCTTATTTTGTTACGTGAGAATTTGGGTTAATTGTAGACTTCTTGAGATTTGGTAATATTAATATATATTTTTATTAATTACATAATAATTTCAACAATCTACTAACAACATTGTAGATTGACACAATACTAATGAAAACCATATTAAACTCAAATGTTGACGAGAATTATATAATTTTAGAAAATATTGATGATTAAACATTGATCAAATATTAACCATTTTTTATAAGACACAATTCCATTTATGATGTTCTTGAAGTAATTTATAAATCACAGCATATTAATCCAAAGCATACAATTAATAACTGTGACCAATTTTTTTTTTTATTTTTTAGGAATATAATTAAGTATTTAAAGATAAAAAGACTTGGTGTCAAACAAACCTCTCTTTTAAGAACTTTAATGTAAGATAACCTGTTCTAGAAACATATTTTAGATATATGAAGCATGTTGGTAAGATTTTGAATTCAAATAATAGCATTTGACTTTAAATGAAACAGTTTTTTAACCTTAAAGCTATGTACTCACGTGTGTTTGCTGTAAAGGAGTGCCAGAGACGACGGCTGCTTATCTCGAGGCCTCGGGTCGGAGGGTATTTGACTTTTGTTTTGTGTCAATTTACAAATGGGTAACATATAAAATAATAAAAGTGTTAATATCATCGTTGAAATAATTACTTTTAACAGTAATAGTTTACATAACATAACTATAATTTTATAAGTTAATCTAATTCATAACATATTTGCAAATATTTTAAATGTATTTAATACTCTGTGATTACTAATACATAGAGACGTATGTAATTAGGGAGATTTTTGATGCTAACAAAGTGAAGTAGAGAAGATAATTTAGCAATTGACAGTCATTGCAAAATTAAGCCCTATTACATATGTGATAGAGATTTTAATTATAAATATAAAAACTGAGAGTTACCTCGCTCATGTCCATATTCACAGCTTCATAGTTGGTGTCGTCATCTCGTCGGCGGGAGCCCCCGACGGCGCCCTAAAATAGTATTCTATTGTCAAGCAGAGAACAGAGGTTAATATCCAGTTAACATTTTAAACTTCAATGACTTATAGGATTATACATAAAGTAACATATATTACTGCATACAATTAGTTATATATAAAAAATATAAAAGAGGAGAATTTAGTAGGTAGGAGTACCTAATAGTCTTCCATTTTCCACTTAACACTATTGCAATGTATGATTATCACATTTATTCTTGCAATGTGTATACTGTTACCTTTTAGTGTAAAGGGTGTGGTATATCAATTGTACATATTAGGTACCTCTGTATAAAGCAGTTCAAAGACATAGGAACGATTCAGCAATTGGTTTCAGATAAGACTATTTCATTTTATTTAAAGTTGGCAAGATTGTTACATTTACAAAAAAAACTTTAGGTAGGCACAAAGTAAGCAACAAAAAGTCATTAAGGCCTTTTTTCAAACAGTAACATTTACGGTAATTGCAATTTAGTTATGTATAGTAGTTTTAGTACACGTAAATGAAAAAAAAACAAGCAAAAAGCAAGGACGAATGATCTTACCCAAGCTTGTGGACCACATCTTTCTGAGTCATTGTCCTCGTCACTTCCATAGCCAACGAGCGAATCCATTTTTAAATATTTTTCTGTTTGATACAAGAGAAATATAACACAAATAATAAATGAAATTGAAAATGTTTAACACACACACACCTAATTCAACAACATTCGACAAAACAATATGGCGGCGGCGCAGCAGGCGCAGGATAAGGAAGTACCAGAGACAAGAAGTAGTACATTTGTCCTTTAATCGATAGAAAATTGTACATACGTTTCATACAATGTACCACATCAAAAACATTGTAATAAACTATATTTAAAATTTTAATTTAAAATGATGCTGTATAATACAGTGCATATATAGAAAATTCTTTTGCACATTATTTATAATTAAGATAGTTCATTAAAGGGTAAGTTAATGATTATATTGTACGTGTTATAATTTAAATTTCATGATAGCAGGCCTACCTATATACCTACTACCAATAAATTATGCAGTTTTATTTTATATTATACCAGCTTTTACTCGCCACTTTATACGTTAGCGTAGAAGCCCTTAAATATGTATCAAAGATTATTGCAGCGAGTAATAACTAAAACAATAAACTGGTACAAAATAATATGTAATATACAAAAATTCAAGACGGCTGAAGCTATAGTCAATAAGATATTAATTTGAAGGCTTTGACAAATACAAAATTTTTAACAAATAATCATGTCTGTTAAAATATATTTTTGAAATAATTTATTATTTTAATAAAAAGTAACCTATGTCCTTTTTAATATCTTTAAGAATATTTGTACAAATTTCATGATCATCGGTTGACTAATTGTGGCCTGAAAGCGTAACAAAGAAACTTACATTTACATTTACAATATTAGTATGGATATATATTTGAAGTAAATATAAAAAAAATATCTTATATTTAACTTCCACATGCGTAAAATTTATAAAATCGGTTTTCGTGCTCATTTGCGTTATTTAAAGACGCTAACTTAAAAAAATTGGATTCTAATTTTACCGGTTTTGGTTGTGTATTGATCTCCGGGTCACTCAGGCACCTCACTCTTTTAAGTATATTTTATGAAACAGACTGGAAGTAAACCATCACGTAGCCACATAGAAGGGTGTTGCTGTAGTAACCGTACCATAGTAACCATTCCTATCTGAATGTGGTTACGTAGTGATACATACATCTATTAAGAGGATTAGCTTCGCATAAAGCATTTACTCATAACTGCTTAGTCAATTTTTATGACATGAACGGGAAAAGGCAGTGTTATCTTACTAGGCTCAGGCATATTTTGCAAATTAATGAAGAGCGGAGTTTAAGTCATTCAAGAATCTGTAATGGCAATATAGAGTTTTTTTATATTTTTGTATCAACAGTCTATCTGTATGTAGTTGTTACTTGAATTTAACACGTCATAGCATTAGAAAAATGAATTTGTGTACACGGTATATAAATTTTACGTGTTTCTGATATCAATGAGTTCTCATTTGATGGTCGAGGTCTACTTTTAGTACTGCGAGATCGAGGTGTTTTCTACAACGAATATAAGAATTTCACAATACTAATACGTAACATTAATAAGTATTACAGCGCTAGACTTAATTCCTAAAACGACGAAATTGGAGGGTGGTCGATAGTAATCAAAAATAAAATATCTCTTTGAGGTGTATCTAGTTTAGTATACTGGGTCTTATACCGGTTTATTACCGTTTGGGCGTGCTGTATAGCGGTATCAAGTATTAAAAATGTGTTTTTAATGTAAGTGGTAGCTAAAGTCAATGCATACTTTTGTAGAATAAATTTGTTACCTCGCTTGTAATTGTAGCCAGTACCCACACATCACCAGTTAAAATACAATTGTGTTGAGGCGTGTTGAGGCGGATTATAATGGTACCAAGAAAGAGTAGTTGTGTATACATACAAATTTCTATCATAGCTTAAATTGGAACTCGTCAAGGTTTGAGACTAATTTAAAGAAACAGATATATTAGTAAAATGTATATTTTTTATTTATCAAATATATAGTGCATGTATGTGTATGCGTATGTGCGTGAGTATCATATGTGTATATATAAAATCGCAGATATTTAGTTACATTTTTTTTAATACATTTCTATTATAGAATGTCTGTGCTAAATAACGATATTAGTATATTGAAAAGTACTCAATAAAAATACTTATTAATAAATTCATCTTTAAATGAATTAATTTATTAACATATAATATAGGTATGGAAGTCACAGTAGGCGAGGTATCAGGTCTATGCAGCCTATGTAAATTTTAACACCTGCATCACTTTACATTTCAAAGTCCATTGCCAGTTTTACATACGCGGCAATAAATCATCGCGTATTTTGATATTATTATGCTTTGATAACAGATCCAGCATCGATGGATACAGCACGTGTTGTAAACACGTTCAACGGTTCGGATAGTAGTATGGGGGCTTAGCCCCGCTTCCCTCGTAGGCGGGGGCGCCGCCCCAATCGATAATGCATCTACCTTGTCTGGGCGAGCCCAGGCAGCCCAGTCCTTGTCCGACCTGTCTGATGATTGGTCGCCTCACATTTATTGCTTTTTAATTACTTAACGATTTGTCGCACAATTCATCTTCTGAATCGTCTTCGGGTTATCCTACATCTGTAAGTAGCACATATTTTTCTATTTTATTCAGTTATTGGTTCAAATCTAAGAAAAGTGATTCTCAACCTTTTAAAATACTAGCACGGACCAAAAATTTTGCTGACAGAAATCTATTTAAATTTTGTTTCATTGTTATTGGGTAAAAATAGGAATATTTTTAAATTTATTACTCATTTTTGGTTATACAATTTAAGATGTGGTTTTCATTAATAAAACAATGTAATTTCCGCACAATTTTGATTTTAATAGTGTAATTATCATATTTTAAGTATCATATTACGTATAAAAAAACACATAAAATACATAGTATATGAACATGAAAAGCTTATTAAACAAAGACTCCTCGGTCATTCGGAAGTTGAGAATCGCTGGCCTAGACTCGTACAGATCTAAGGATTTCTCTACTATTTGTAAGTGTATTAAGATGTAAATGACATATTTTTTTATCATTTGTGATTTTCTAATAAAATTATTATCCAAGAGAATATCGCTGTTGTATTGTATTGAATACACCGGGAGAAATTAACATAATGATCTGAGGTACGCTTTTCATTTTCTAATATATTATAATTCGATTATTTCAGTTTCAAATTATGTAAAAATTTACTTTATGAGTCCAATCCAATCCATATATTTTTATTGATAGTATCATTAAAAGTATTAGTATTAAATTAGGCGTATATTATTAATAATCTGGATAAAAATCAGTAAAAGTATGGTGTCACTTTGATGAAAAGCAGTTGAAGTATGATATTTATTTAGGAAATTCTACAAGGAAAAACCTTTTACAGTGGACGCCGTGCCAAAAATGGGAAGCACGTAGTCGGTATACGAAGACATGTTTTTCTTCGTTCAACATTATTATCATGTTCGTGTCTTCACGAGTGAGTAGCATGTGAATGCTGGCGTATATATAAATTCTTAGCATTACCTATCATTATGCGTTTACAAAATGATCATCCGAAATATTTAATTAAAATACTCTGTAAATGAATACCTACAGTAGATTAAAGTTTATTATATATACGTAGTTAAATGTTAGGAAAGCGATCTCCCAAAGCCATTTGTACCAAAAGATTTATTTCCTTTGGCAATAAATAAGCAAGTACACTCCATTTGCCTGTGATGTTATTAATACGCCGGTGTAAAATCCCAGCGCCGAGTCAGGGCCAGATTCGTCTAAGTTGAGAACCAGTGTGTCAATCCGCGCATGCGAAGAGTCACCTTTATACCTTCCTGTTTCATCAATACTAACGATTCAATCACTAAAATAGATGTCATAGATATTCATTTACGCCAAGCTACTTTTGCTGAGCTTTGTACATTATTTATTTGTCCGATTACGATTGTATCTAAACTACCGTGTCTACTCCATTCGAGCAATTTGATTGACTGCTTAGCGATTACTTTCGTATATCTTGTTTTGTGATTTTATACTTACAACTGGAAATTGATAAATGATTTCATACAAGCATATGGTACTATATTGTTACTATATTGCAATATGTATTGACTTTCGGTACTACCGGTATACCGGGTACTCACAATAAACGATTTTTAATTTTAACGAATTCAAACGCGCTCAACATGCAACAGGTTCAAAATATCGGAAATCAAAAATCAAAAGTCGTAAATCGTGAGCACCCGGACATAGTAATAGTTTTTTTGACGTTGTTCTTAATATAAACATTAAAACTAATTACGGACTCGTAAGTTTCATTACGGACGTACATCGAGTTTAGTTAATTAATTGAAAGGTGTTGATAACTATTACTATTACACAACTCAAAATGAGAAAATATAACTGTAAATGAAATATATTGAAGCATTGAGAAAAAATATTTTGTAAATAATCATTACTTAACAGGATATATTTAGAAATATATACTTTAACAAAATTATTGCTTACAAGGTCGATTCAAAGTGTCGGTTATAATTCTCTTCATCTGAAGATCAAAATGGAGAACTACACTTTACCTGGGCCTTAAAAGCATTAGATAATTTGAAGTGAAAATTAATGTATATAGATTAAATTAAGCCCAGTTTACAACACAGGACAAAGTTTGGTGTATAGACAAGTTCTAATATCTAGGCTTGAACCTGTGTTATTGTCGAGGATTAGACGTATAAAATATTCAGTGTTCTAAATTACGCGAGCTACGTCAGAGCAGACTGAGATAATATGTGGTATAAAATTGAATAGTAACTTTTGGATTAACATTGAGGTCAAGACTGCGTTTATATTCAAGATGAGACGGAGAAATCCAACAGTAATAATTAATATTAAATGTGTAATATTTTATAACAAAATAAATTAATTTTGTTGATGATAAAATATAAGGTTGATTCCTAACGTAATTTTTATTATGTTATTGAGTACGGTTTATGATGGAACGTTTTTTTTTATTATGAAAGAGTAAGAAACGGGCATACAGGCCACCTGATGTTTGGTGGTCACGGCAGCCCATGGACAACGACGTCCAATCTTAAATAGAACAAAATTTCTATTTAAGGATGGACGCGGATGCGTTTCTACTCTTGAGAACTAAGATGGTCGCCTCCAATAATGTTTATCCGGCATCCACACCTCTCCAACCGAAACACAATACATGAAGAACATGTTGCTGTACGGCGGGTTATAAGGGTGGAGGTGGTGCCGCCCCGGGCGAGCTCTAACGGCTCTACCACCTTTTATTTTTTTTATTCTGTAATTATTATTGATATTAATATAAAAAAAATTAAAATGGAAGAACTATAGTTCGATCGGAAGGTACGACCACCACCCTGATAATCCACTATAAGGCATTTTTTGTGGTTCGGGTGGAGAGGTGCGGTTGCAGCTACACTTTGAAGCTAGGCGATCTTAGTCCTTAGGAGTAGCAACGTATCTACGGTCGAGCTCAAGGATTTCGGTCGTGTTTGTGGTTGTGGTGGATGTCTATGGGCTGCGACTACTTGACATCAGGTGGTTTGCATGCTCGTTTGCTACTCTACTCACATAAAAAAAAGAAATTTCATGCCTGGAAGAAGTAACTACGGGCTAGTAATTTCAATATTATTGTCATTTTCATTATGATTATGTTAATTAATGAATCACTAAACTTACTACTGTGCGGAGGTTACGGATATCTGTTAGTCTGCCAACCGAGCTGCCACTTATTTTCTTGATGATCAGGAATATCTTACAATAACATGATAACGAAACTTATACAGCAATATAGTAATATGGTGTAGCAGGTATTAATGTAGCGTATTTTAAATAGATGTATAAATGAAAGAAACGGACAACTCTCCAAATTATACCTTAATTACTTTTTATTATTTCAATCTTAGATTTCTCCTAAGTATATAATATTTCATTAATTTTAATTTAATTTAATGTTTATGGCGTTAGCTAATAAACATCGTAATAAACACCAAGATAAGCCGAATAGAAGGAAAAAAATATGTATTTTCTACATAAAAATATTTTGTTTATATATTGAATATTTGTTGTTCGTGGTACATTGTACAAAAAAACTATGATGTATACATTTGTTATATGTTCCATATTGTTAAAAGAAAACCTACGTAACTGTCACTGTCAGTGTACAAATGTCAAAATCACGTTTCCTATGAAATAAATATTTTGGATATTTTTAAATTATTTTGTTTAACGTTATTTACTTTTTGGTTTGGTTGGTGCAATACATAATGAATAAGTGCGGCCGTTTAACCTGTTCGTGGATTGTTTACCAATGACTGTGTGGGTGGACAATGAATGTAATTAGTGTAACATAAGATCTCAATCGGTGCCGTATGCGACTTTTTTTTGTTAAATGGTAAATAATTCCTGTTTATTGTTTCTTTAATTGACATTAATTCGATAGGTTTATTAATAATATATATGTTACACAAATTTATTTAACAATTTTGAGGGGTTTTCTCGTTGCAGTCGACTCCACCGCCTCCAAGTCGCCGTTCAGGCGGTGACAAAAAGACTTCGCCGTCATCGAGTATAGTTACTAGAAACGGTGCTCGGAAAGCTAAGATACAAACCCGTGCTATGTCTGCCGGCGCTAAAGTAAGTATGACATCTGTTATCTCACTATGTAGTCTGCTTCTTATCTGGTTAAAAGATAAAACGAATAAATAAATTAAGTCACTATTATTGTTCTATCTTGTACGATAATATTACATCTCATATATTAAAGTGAACATTGTGACCTATGTCACAGTATTAAGGCTTATTTTTTTTTGCGATTTTATTACAAGTAATCTCAAGAGAAAGAATTTAATGTTATAACTTAATCTGTTTAATGCTTACTATCATCTTAAATTGTATGCATGAAAGACATAAAATACAGATTATTCAATAATTGCTATACAATATTTGCTACGTGTTTTTTATCATTGTTTTAGCCATCAGCAGTGGTAGTGGCCGCTAAGAAAAAGGCACAGATGAAAAAAAAGCAGCAAGGAACTTTTGTACTTAGAGATCATCTTCTAACAGTAAGTTTAACGAAAAGAAAAAAGTAAATGTAAATATAAAAATTGGTTATATTTAATATAGATTAAATTATTGTAAAATTTATTTTAAAGATGTAAATTGAAAATTCATTCGAAACTGATGATGTTTGTTTCTTTGTAAACCTTATAGCCCTTTAGATAAGATATAAAAGGTAATATTTGGTTAAACTTATGTTTAGAGTGTATGTATTACACACATTGCTGACTTCAATTTATAGGTATAGCTACATATCTCTTACTTTGTAGGAAAAACAATAAATTAAATAACTTTATCTACCTTTTACCTACCTGTATTTCATTACTTGAGAATACCTATATTAATTACCATTACCTATTTTAAAGGCGGTAGAGCCGTTAGAGCTCGCTTGGGGTGGCACCACCGCCACCCTCATAACTCGCTGTAAAGTAACATGTTCTTCATGCATTGTGTTTCGGTTGTGGAGGTGTGGTTGCCGGATAGACATTATTGGAGGCGACCATCTCAATCCTCAAGATTAATTCAAGGAACGCATCCGTGTCCACCCTTAAATAGAATTTCTGTTCTATTTGAGATTGGATGTGGTTGTCAATGGGCTGCAGTGACCACTTAACATCAGGTGGCCTGCATGCCCATTTCTTACTCTGTCACAATAAAAAAAACAAATTGCCCACCATTATCATTTAATACAAGTAGTTGGGCTATAAATACAAAAAATTTAGAGACTTGTTGTAGGAAAATTTAATAACAGCAAAAATGCACTTGTTTTTGTATTAACACATTATATGTGGCCAATATAACTGTTTTACTTTACATAACATGTGGTTTGCGCTCAGCTGTTGTGTTTATATAAATCTGTACAGCTTTCAGGCGAACAGCTATATTTTCATGGCTGTTATATGGATGATGGCAAACACTAGGTGTGTAAATTGTTGGTGCATATCCAGTCTAGAGCAAAATGCTTCAGTTTAGTGCTGTTGCTTGCAAAGCTGACAATATGAATACAAGCACCGCATTCAATTAGTTGAAGTATTAAAAATGTGTTCTTAGTGCTGCTTTATTATTGTATCATTTGTAAACAGGCCATGGAGTCCAAGCTAAAAGTGAAAGGTGGTACGGGGTTTGTGACCGAGCCTCGTATGGCCGAACATCGCTGTCTCTGGGATGAGAAGTATCCTGAATGTCCGCAGAGACTTATAAGCGTGATTGAAAGGTATGTTTTAATTAATATATAATTAATAACATATTGGAGAAATTTTTAACATATGATAGGTTGTTAATAGGAGATAGAACATACTTTGCACTACTTTGACACCTATTCAGTCTTCATTGTTGTCTTCAGATGTTACTGAAATAATAAAGATATTGCTTGTTGTTTGATTTTGTAATGTTCTTTTAGAAATCTTATTTTGTATCTTATCATTAATAAAAGCATTCTTCAAATACAATACCATTGTCCTTGCTTTAAGTGGATTTGCTGAAATGAAAAACAAAGGATTATACCATCCATTTTTCAGGCACATATTAAACCAATCTTATATTTTATATGTAGTAATGAATTGACATGGTTTTCTATTGTAAATACTTGTTTGTTGAAGATATTCTGTTATGAATACTATATTCAAATCTACAAAGCTAAGAATACACAATTTTCAGATGCAAGGAACTTGGATTAATTGACCAGTGCCTGCAGTTTTCTCCACGTGCTGCATCTAAAGAGGAACTGAATGTTCTACATTCTCCTTCAGTGTATGAGTTGCTGGAGACAACTCATCAGAACCAAGATCTAGAGTACTTGGAAGAAGTGTCATCTAGATATGATGGCATTTACATCCATCCTGTAAGTTTTATTTTAGTCAATAGTGTTGTACAAATAATATTTGTAGGTCTGTTAAAGTTAAATACATAACATTTATTTAAATTAGTACTGTTTCATATTGTCTTTTACAATAAAATTATGCGTTAGTTATCTGATCATGTATCTATTTTTTTTTAGTTTTTTCAATTTCTTT
Source organism: Phocides pigmalion okeechobee (assembly GCA_018251015.1). Lineage (NCBI taxonomy): Eukaryota > Metazoa > Arthropoda > Insecta > Lepidoptera > Hesperiidae > Phocides > Phocides pigmalion. The sequence continues at coordinate 884 of DWON01004689.1, read as the reverse complement.
GTTAAAGTAAAACTAAAAATATTTGAGATACCTTAATATTTTCATGTTTTTCAAGTTTATTTTTCTCATTTATTTAGAAAATTAGATTGTATGGCTCGGGAGCAAAGTTGCTTTTCTCTCAGGCGGTGTGTGTTGAATTCCTCGTTATACTAAGCATTCTACTTTAGAATTCCTCGTTACATTCGGCAGATTGCCGATGAAGAATAGAATCTAGAATCTTTCGCTCCATTCTGTATTTAAAATAATGCCCTCCTGTATTAGTAATACATATTTTGTGATACAATCTATAATTTAAGGGTGGGCATTTTCCATTCATGCTTACCTATAGTTATGTTTATGTTTGCAAGGAATATTCCAAAGAGTATTATTCTCTAGAGTACCCATGAGCTGGCGCTAATCGCGGCTGGCTCTACCATCGATATGGTGGACCGTATCGTGAGTGGCGAGATCCAGAACGGCTTCGCGGCGGTGCGGCCGCCCGGCCACCACGCCATGTATGCGGAGCCCTGCGGCTATTGCTTCTACAACAACGTCGCACTCGCCGCGCGTCATGCTATAGACAAACACGGGCTCAGCCGGTGAGGACTATCATTGGATTTAACATGAAAATCTCTAAAATTATGTAAATGTGAAACGTTACCCGTTTGTTTATTTGTTTGTTTTTCTATAACGCGAAGATGACTGTTTCAACCAATGTCAAATTTTGTACATAGAGTCCTTGGACCGTTGGCCTCGACATGTGTTATGTATTATCATTTTATTATCTTGGAACTGAAATGTGACCAAAATTAATCATCAATCTTTTTGCAATTATTTTTAAATGTCATTAAAATTATCTTGACATGTAGTAGAACTAAGAATAGTTCGACAGTATACGAAATTTG
>DWON01004688.1:0-15904 GCA_018251015.1 Phocides pigmalion okeechobee | reverse complement strand
GCTTGTGGACAAGTCCCACCGTCAGTGTCCACGTTTCGGCCCCGTAAGTCATTACGGGTAGGACGCACTGGTCGAAGTGGCCTATCATCATATTGTAATATCCGACTTTGATCGACACTGTTGGTGACAAGAAGGCTGATTCTATCTGGTACAGAGAATTTGATCGCTGTAATTCTTTTAGATTAGGCTTTTATTATAATAATTTTACGTTACGTTACATTTAGGTTCATTAATATAAGCAGCTATAATTTTATTGCATCGTCGTTGGCCCGGGAATGCACTTGTTATGTTTTAAAGAGCACTATGACGCATTTAGCTATTGATTCTTACTCGCCCCACTGACCTTAATAAGCAAGTGGCTTCCTAAAACACGCTAGATTAACGTGTATCTAATTTTAGAAAAAATATTTTTTCTACTATTTTATTACAACTAGCGTCAACCACCGGCTTTATCGAGATATAAGCTTAGAAGCCTTTCATGCCTTTTATAAAGTTTCGTAGCAATCGGTACTTGATTTGATAGCAACATTTAATTTGGAATGTATTGCTTCAAAAATCTTTAACTCAACTATCTTACAGAGAAGTATTTTATTTTATTTTATTATATTTAGGGTTGCCAGTGGTTACTATACTATACTTAATTAAGTTATCTAATTTTAATATAAATACTATCTAAGTATATAAACTTTTAAGGCAAACTCAGCATGCATCACAAACTCAAATGAATATTTAAAAATTATACATATATTACAAATAATTATTTATATTTAAAAGTGATTACATTTTTTTAAACGCTAACAGTGACGTTATTGATATTCAGTTATCCATTGCATTCACCAGTTTGCAAAGTCGTGGAATAGTCGAATTGACTCCAAAAAATGTTTTAGCAGTGGTACACGAGCGGTTTTAAACATTTTTTATAACTTTTGCGAAGCACATTAAAATTATATTTTTTAGAAGGTTAGGGCAATCTATATCGTTCCTCAGACTCAGTATACGATAAAATAGAAGATAGAATTCAGAAGAATTCGTGGGAGTCCTCCACGATTTTTTTTGCATGTTCATTTCTTCCACATACGTGCAAACATGTGGAACGTAATACGAACGAATAAATTAGGTATTCCCTCAACTTTATGACGAGCTCTAGCTCTATGAAGTCTTGGATGCGTTACCTCTCTCAGGTGTGTGTGTATATTATAATAGTAGGGATGTTTGTACATTCTAGATTATCGTCGAAGACTGCATGCTAACGGTAAACAAATTCATTCAAGAAGAGCGCAAAGTGGACTACATATTTGGGGACCTAACAGACATACCAATATCCGAGTCTGCGTGCGGCGAGCTCTGGGAGTTCATGATCAACATTCTGCGTTCCGCCTTCCAAATACTCAAGCCCACTGGCAAGTTTATGACACATGTGAGTTTTTGCCTCTTTGTATTGTGTGGTGCGGTGGGGGAGACAGCTGACCGAGCGACGCGCACTCGTGGCACTCGAGAATTGTCTTTCAGCTCATAACATTATATTTATTTCTATTAGCTGGATACACCGAGTGATCAATGCTAACCGGCAAATCAAACGATTAGTCAACGTCAGGTGGCCTGCACACTCCATTTCTATAACATAAAACACAATTTACTAATTACATAACATATTTATAACGCCAGGGAAACGGCGCTACATCTCCGAAGTCGCTGGAGCTGTACGAGCAGGAGCTGGCGAAGCTGACGCCGGCCGTGCACTTCACCAAGAGCAAGGCGTTCGTGCCGTCGTTCCTCGAGGACTGGATCTTCTACCAGATATCGTTCAAGAACGCGGACAACGGAGACGCTTAGCACCACCTCAATGCCAAAGAGACACGCGATCGTTCCTTCAAAGTATTACTACTAAGTCACACTGTTGCCATTTTCGTAGTTTACCACGTTATAGTGTTATATGGACGAGCGCGCGCGTACCCGCCGGGCGTTACTAGTTTTTCTATGACTTTTAATCTATATATCAATGTTTTCGCACCGTACAGCTGACAGAAGCTTTTTGTTTAGCACGGAAATCGTAAAGGTTATTTAGGGACCGTTCTTAAATGTCACATTGCAGATATAACTGTAAGGGGTCAAGTATGAGAAGGGGCGAAATCAATTTACGAAATTTAAGTACGAAAATCGTACAAATAATATTGCCTGTTTCTTTAATAATATATGGTCGTGGATACCTAATTATTTTGGTACATCTCAAAATACCAGTTTACTTAGAAACAACATTTACTATGTATTACATTTGGTATGAAATAAAACATTTTAATGCCATGAAAATTTGCTTAACTCGTGGACTACCGGAAGCCCCGATGATTCGAAGATTGTACAAAGTCCATTGCTAACGATAGAAAACTTGAAACTGGTGCGTCTGGTATATATTAGTTTGTATTAGAATAACGGGTCGATATATGTTACCATTCTGGTATATTCGAAGATATGTGTCCGTATTTATTAATTGTATTCGGATATAATCGAAAATTGTATAGATGTGATCGTATATCTATCGATTAACGTGTTCGAAGACGTTCAAATATTGACCAACTCTAGTTCATTATCGAACTTAGACTAATCAGTCTGCATGTTCGAGCATCGATTGGTCAACCGTTCATCTTCGATACTATTTGAATATATATCGAGTGTTCGATCGATCGGACATCGAAAAATTGGTATGATCGATAGAACTAAGTGACTAGCACTAGCCTTAATTTTATATAGTTCGTAAGTACACAGCTTTTCGTATTACTAGTGTTTATTCAGTATTTACTGTTAGACTTTATTGCTGATTTGTGCTTGTTTCTTTGTTTTTACTAATAAAAAGTATCACAAGAAAATATGTATTTCATTTTATAGTAATAATTTCACTGTCGCACATATATTACATCAAGTCACCGTTGCGGAGGGCGGACTAAACTGTAGATGCGCCGACAACTCCCAGAAATATTCTATTTTTAGCATCCGTATGACATCTTTAAATATGTAATTCGTTCGTAGTAAGCTACATATATTATACTATACATATACGTGTATATATACATATACATAATATATACGTATATCATTACTACTCGCTGACAAAATCGACGTATTATGAACTACGAGGTCGATGAGAAAAACGCAAAGATGAAATAAAAACCCTTGCATTACGTTCAACAGTCTTCGAGTGTAGCGTATAAAAGCAATGCAAGAAAATATCAAGTTTAAATAATGGGGTTCCTTAAAAAAAACGTGTAAATGAAATACTCGTTCAAATCCCGCGAAGCATTAGTAAATTCTCTGTGTTGCCAGTATCCCTAGGCGTCGATAACTTCTATCCAACAGGAGCACTGTAACGCCTAAGCTAATTTATAAAAAATAATTAATAGTATCAGGCGTTACTTTGCGAAAATCCGTGCCGTTAACTTGTTGTTAAAAACTACTTTGCAACAATCCACCACCACAATGTATAATGGTATATATTTGAATGATATATATGTTGCACAGTAGTTTTTAACAACTTAATTATAAAAAATATACAACATTCACACAAAAAGCACATTTTTTATCTACTAGTATGTATGAATGAAACTCATAAATAAACTTAACAATACATTTAATATTACACATATATTACAAAAACAAAATATATAATATTCTTTCATTAAGTCTCTGTTGTACAAAAGCTATCTGGCGTTAAGAATGCTACCTCTTAAATTACTAAGTTAATGTTAAAAGAATGGGTCGTCAAAGGACTGATTTAAGTGGAGCAGCTTGGCCAGACGACCCCAGAATGGATACGTATGCCCCAGTAAAGATACATTTGATAATAAACGGTCCTCCATTACACGGACGAAAAATCCAGACAATACCTTATCATAGAAATTAGCCAGACAATATGACAATAAATAATTGTGTGTATTTAAGACTCATGGAATGAGATTGTATTTAATTCATGGACATAATTTAATTACAAATAAACAATATACAAATACTTCATTAATTTCTTCTTCAGCATTAAATCCACAACTACCTTGACGTTGTCTGGTTTACACAAGAGTTCCTCTCGGTGAAAAGCAAGAATGCAAGTTTCACTTGCTAGATACTGGATATATTTACATATAAATAATGATCGATAACTACTATTATTTCAAAACAATTTCACACCTAACCGTCTCGCACGTAAATTGCAATCAAATATGCATTTAGCGACGAACGTCTGGCATGGATTTATAAAGCATTGCGATTTTTATTAACTCATGTGTAAACTGCAGGTATTAACCGAGATCTCATTCAAAGTTCAAAGTTATTGAACAAATTAAATGAATTTGAACATGTAATAATCTTCTGTAATACTACTACACAATACCACAAAAGCGGTATGGCCGCCAAGGTACCCTGAAATTTTCAATTGTCAAGTTTGCACAACAAGCATTCTTAACAAATTATAACAACTGAAATAATGCTCTCCAGTTTTATGCCAATGTCTATGGCATATGCCACCGGCTTTATAACACGGGCGGCATACCCTTGCGGCCAAATTCTGCCAGCTTAGTGAATAGGAGATTTAAGATTGAAAAACCATCTTCTTAAGAATGTCAATCTTTTTGACCAAAGAGTAACTTTTGTGTAAATCAGACAAATTGTATATGTAACCGCCTTGACACTTATACAAAACAAATGATGTTGCATTAAGAAATAGCATCACATATAAAATATTCATTCAGCGTTACAAAACTTAGGTACAATATTATCTTGTACATTGTGACTATATTTAAAACGTTACTCGGTCTGCCTCAGTCTCGCCAGTCTTTGTGTTAGCTCGTCCTGCTCTGCAGATACTGTTGCAGTGCCAATTGATGTGCTCGGAACACCGGAAGGCAGCTCCATATTGAGTTCCAACCTGAAAAGAAAGGTCAAACATTTTACTCTCATGATCGTGTTCCAGTTAAGCAGTTTTTAAATAATTACATAAACACGCAAACAGATACAGACAAACATTAAAAAAAATATGGTTATCTATAAAGTCGGTTTATGGATAATAATTTTATGTGATAACGTCATACGAAAACACTGAGGAAAAATACATTCTTTTATAAATTTAATTGCAATATTATCCCTGAATTATCATTATTTTGTATATTACAAGGAAAGAGTCAATTGTAAATTATAATTTTTTCGATAAATTAATATTTATAATCACTCATTAATTCAAATATTCTTTTACTTAAAAATTATCAATTTATATGCAACTTATAAATATGTGTGATATTTAAGATTAAGATTAAGATCCTCCATTTATAAGAGTTATCAAGTCAAATATATTTTCCTTTTGGAAATCACTAAACTGCACATAATCAGTATTACTCAATTTACACTTTTTTACGAAATTGTGGTAGCATTGGAGTATAACATCCAATTAATAGAAATAGTCATCACCTTACATGCAATATAAGTATGGAATTTATTGAGATGTGGTTTGGTTTGATTCTCATCTTGTTGCCTATGTAAATTCTTAATTTATTAACAGGATCTAGGCCTTGTTTTTATTTGTTACAGCCACATCCACAAGATAGAGAATCCTAAAAATGCTTACATGCATACAAATTGTAAAAAATCCAGGTTACATACCCTGCTTCATCAGCCACTTGTTGAAGTAACTTGTCGACATCTCCCTGTGGTACCGATGTGGTGGTCGTCTGTGACATTGTGTTCTCCATGTATGAGGACTGCACATCCAAGTCTTCAAACTGGCTCTCAAATTTGTCCATCAAGTTTGATATTTTCTCCAGGTTCATTGATTTCATAGCCGCATCCATTGCTTTAACTACTCCGGCCATTGATGTTGTTACCTGAAATTGATACAATTATGCATTGGTATATATATTTATAGTGAATACTTCATATAGCAAGATGGAATTTGCTGACATCACAAAAGGGACAATATTGCTTAATGGCATTAATTTAATAGGTCCTGTTTCCCTTAGTGTAATGGGCGTTAAAATACAACCCTGATAAAAATATTAGTCAAACTAATATAGTTCCTATAGATCACTGAATGTAAACTTATTAGTAATGTAGTTGTGATACAAACACAACTTTATCACAGTACTACAAATTTTCTTATTATAAATCATGAGTCACATATCAGATATCAACCAGTTGATCTCTAAAGTAATCTCTTATAAATTGATTCATTAATCTACTTTAATTTAATATTTTTGCTAAAAGAAATAGTACCTTTCTTTTATTATTTTTTATGTGGGAAGAGTAGCAAACAAGCAATCAAACCACTTGATATTAAGTAGTCACAGCCCACAGATATCCACTTACAACTACAAACACAACTAAAATCCTATCTGAGCTTGAATATAGATGCGTTGGTATTCCTGAGGACTAAGATGTTTGCCTTGCTTCAAAGTAAAACTTTAATTCTGATACTGTCATTTCAGTCCTAATTATTCATTTGTTTAAACATCACCTTAATATCAAGGCAGAGTATATATACATTTATCAATCAGAACAAATATAAATTTTAAAGGTGGTAGAGCGATTAGAGCTCGCCCGGGGGGCACCACCTCCACCCTCATAACACGCTGTAAAGCAACATCTTCTTCATGTATTGTATTTCGGTTGGGGAGGTGTGGTTGCCGGATACATATTATTGGAGGCGATCATCTTAATCCTCAAGAGTAGGAAAGTATCCGCGTCCATCTTTAAATAAAAGTTCTGTCCTATTTGAGATTGGACGTGGTTGTGCATGGGCTGCAGTGACCTGCTGCATCAGGTGGCCTGCATGCCCGTTTCTTACTATCATGATACAAAAATATTTATAAAAAAGCTATAAGCAATCAAATATCACATTGAAATGAAGCAAATGATATAATTTTAACTCTTTACCACATTCAAGAACAAATAATGAATATAAATTATTAGCAAAAATGTACTTCGCTAACAGTGAAATACTGCAATAGCAATCATAATGCACTATGAAGCAAATCTTGTATGATAAAATGAGTGACAATGCATATACATACAACATTACATATATATATGAGACGAGCAGCAAATGAGCATGCAAACCACCTGGTGTTAAGTAGTCGCAGGCCATAGACATCCACATGCAACCAACATGACCGAAATCCTATCTGAGCTCCAACGTCGATATGTTACTACTCCTGAGGACTAAGATGGTAGCCTCACTTAGATGGGGACTTAGATGAGATATAAATCATATTTGAGATTGTATTTGGATATTGACGGATTATGGTGATTACTTAACCTGAGGTGGCTTGTTGCTCTTTTGAAATGTTTCTCAGATAAAAAACATACCTTTCGTGTAGTGAGTGCAGTCTGAACCCTACTAGATACAGCATCAACTCTTGCTGACATGCGCAGATAATTAAGTGCCTGGTTTTTTTGCCGTATTGCATTTTCTGCATGTATCCGAGCCCCCTCCATGTTACCCTTCTGTATTGCCTTCTTGGCTTTCTCCTTTTCTAACTTCTCCTCCTTCTCACATTTTTTTGAATTTCGCTCCAGTTCTTTCACAGCAAATTTTAAATTAAATAGATGTTCTGGTTTCACAAATCAAGGACATTATTACATATTTACATAGTAATACAAGTATTTTTCGATCATAGAGGCACCCTCCCACATCTATTATTATGAATACAATCTTGGTTGCTAGCTCACTTAAATATTGGGAGTACACCTTGATCCTAAGAAGAAGCAACAGATCTGTGATAATACAGTGAGACTCCTGTTCTAAATTAAGTTCAATTCTGATGTCCATAAGTGACAGCGACCACCTATCATTTGTTCTACACAATTGATTCTTCAATTCCATAATAGCATTACCACTATTAAATATTGTCAATAATTAACTGTATGAAATAAATTTGTGTATTATTTGACAAATTAATCATTATAAATGACGAGAGGACAATTATTGATGAATCAGTGTATCATTACTTAACACTTTGACTGCCGATTCAGCCACCATTGTCAAACATGGAGGTATTCCAATTGCGCAGCATCAGCTACCGGTGGCTATCTCGACATACCTGACTTTAGCTTGTTATTCAGTTTGTCAACCAAGCATATCAACCCATCTATAATGTTTTACCATTGGTGCCGTGTCGGCTATTGGTGGCTGATATATCCAAAAACATAATAAATCGCATTAAAAATGTCACAAAAAACAAGTGAAATATGTAATTGTATTACAACATTTTAATAACGAAAATTGTATTGGCGGTCGAGTTACACTGTTAGATAACTTCATCATATACATATAAAAAGGAAGCCAAATAAAGAAGGGCAGTCTAAAGAGTCTTTCATTTGTTACAATGTGCTGTATTCTAAATAATGAATAATGAATGTAGAATTTAGACCCAATAGTCACTGCAACTTTACTTAAATTATTGACTATAGTACCATAGAAATAAAAAAGTAAACTCTGAATAATTGTTATTTTAACTGAATAAAGACCACAATTTAAATTCTGAATCATTGCAGTTAATATGGTACATAGCAGAAGTAAATTAAAAAACGAGGATGCTCGGAAGATTGGCCGTTCCCACTTAGTTATTGGATGTTAAAATGGTAATGAAAATTTAAATTTCCTAGTGTAAACAGAAAGGTGTAAGGTAAAGCTTTTAAAAAATATACTTATTTAAATTATATACTTTTGTAAAAGGATACTTTCCATTGCGGACGATGACATTTCGTTCCCCAGTTTGACGGTTTATAAAACACTTTTATATAAAAAAAACACAGGCACAAGCCTTTAGATCTTTATGTTGAATATTGCAAAAGATTTACAAATTCTGAACAAAAACTTTTATAAGATGAGTCAGACAAGCAATTGGACAATCCACAAACAAAGTACGTAAGTCAAAAGTCATACGTCAAAGTATACATCACAGATTAATTATTCAAAGTAAATAGATTATATCTCTGTGAAATACATAAATATTAAATACTATTTTAAAGTAGCGAGGTGATGGTCTTTTCTCGACATTATTATCCATAATATTGTATATTATCCATATTTTATTATACCATCGATTTTTAATTTATTTTATTGGAATGTTTATAATATGAACATTTACTTCAAGTCAAAGTATTATTATTTCAGTGTAACTAAATTATCAATTTAATATTTGTTGGTTGATTAACATTAAATATACATTTGTTAAGTATTAATGAACCGCAATATAATTAATTACTCCGCATTGTGTGTGTATCCGCAAGTGTATTCTATTATATAATCTTTATCAAAACATAATTTCGCATGTTTGTAAGGGAATGCAATTCATAATGAAATATTGTTTTAGGTAGAATATAATTACGGTTTATATAAAAACTTTGTAGTTATTTTTTATTTCCATTTTAACGTTGTATTCATTTATAAAGCAACGTCAAAAGTACAACCGTATTGAGTAAATCAATTAACGAACTGAATTGACATATTATGGTTATCAGTAAGGAAGTAATTTTAGGAATTACGATTTTGTTTTTGTTTTATCATAATTTATTTGCTAGTAAAAAAACAAAATAAATGTGTTTTCTTAAATCTTCATGGCTACTAACAACTTCATAAGTATTATACTAAATATTTTATCCAAAAAAAAACCACTTTACAATAATTTTATATCACATTCATTTATATTTTTAATAGTGTTAGTTAATGTATGTGTTATTCTTTTAACACTTTATATATTTTATTTAATAAATTATATACATGTACGCTAGTGTACTAATGTCAACAATTGTCTCAGTAAAGCTGATCTTTATTCATGAAGAATGGCAGTATTTTATGGAATATTACTAAGAATACTAACGATTATGTTTTAATATATAGATTTAATTTTCTTAATACAAAACACTAATAAATAGTCAACAGCTTTTAATGATTTAAATAGTTTTTTTTTTGTGATAATTTTTTGGTCCAAGTATCTGAACTAGAAATCCGAATCCGAAGTAAAAATCTCTATGGTACGGTTGGTACACCTGATTCATAACAACAAAATTGTCAAAAAAAACGAAACAGTGAAAGAATTTGGATTTGGAAATTCGAAGGAGAACGGGGCTGCGTCGAATAATCCAAAATATTTTTAGAAATCCTTACTTATAATTGTACAATTGTGCCTGTTTTAAAATTTTAGTGTTAGTTTTCATTAAGATTTAATATTATTTTTAATTTCGAATACTTATGTGATTTATATTTCAACAATTGTATTGAGTAGGCAAAGTTATAAGGACACGGACAGTCACTGGGCGTAAAAGAAAATGGCGTGTGCGACTCTCAAAAGAAATTATGATTGGGATCCCCAAAAGCCTGCTAAAAGGCGAAGATGTGCCCCAATTGCCACAAGTTCTAGTTCAAGTCCTGGAATTAAGGTGGAACCCAAAACTTCTACATTTGGGGAGACCGTTACTGCACCTGCGAAACTGACCCCAGGTTTGTTTATTTTTGTATAAAATTACCATATTTTATTCACTCTCTTAAATATTAATTTAAACATTAGTTTTAATGCGAAATGAAAAGACGACAATGCAATATTAGTCAGCTGTATTATTTATCGCCATTGTTTTTGCGGTATCATGAATATTTTTATCGCGATGAAAAGAGACAGACGATATGTGATGACCGTTGGGCGTATGGCTTTGTTATTTTTTTTCTATTTGGGAAAAAATAAATGGAAAATGTCGGATCGATGTTAGTACATCTTGAATTTGTAGTAGGCGGTTCGATTTGGGTTTGGCGTGCTTGGCACATCTCATTGTTAAACTTTTTTGTCGTCTACCTTCGATGGAGTTTGATTGCATTTATGGTTGCATATAAATGCAAAAAAAGTGTCGATGAACGTACCTGCTTGTTGAATAAATTCTTAGCCAAGTTGCATTCGACTTTGTGTTTAAAGTGAATAGTTCTTATGTATCTTTTATTCATTTTCTTTTTACACAGTTTCTTTCAACATATACAATGACTTGACAGTTCACCTTCAACCAATATTGATTTGTTTCTTTTTATCATCAGTAATTTGGAAGTGCTTTTTTGCTTTTTTTTTGTTTTAAGTAGTGAGGTCCAAAATCAAACACTTAAATATTTTATAGATACTTGTTATTATTTAAAGTCTATTTATATATCTGTCCAAATACAATTTGAAGTATTTAGTGAATCTTTTGATTTTAAATACTCATGCATGATTTGTGGTGTATCCCAATATGGCTGAGTATTGAAAACTTATGGCTTCATGTTGAATATGCTGTTTAGTGAACTATGCATTAATGTGTCCTTTTTCTTAAACTGACTAACGTCTAGGACTAGTGTTGTTTGCCTAATTTTCTTTACATAATGAAAGTAGAAAATAAGCATGGCCTCTATGCTTCTTGTGATACTAAAAAAAAATCAAGAATCCAGAAGTTTTTGCATGCTTGCACCTCTATAGCTTTATTTATATACCTTTTATATGGTAACTCAACAGTAGTATGTAAATAAATTAGCATACATTGTAGTTGGTAAACATTTTAAGGAATTTGTGTTATCTGGGTTCCCCATATTTTCAAATCACCTTGGAGAAGACCTAAATAAAATGATTAATTATGGGGCTTTTTTACAAAATAATTATAAACAAGGCAATGGAGAAAAATCAAGAACCTCTTTGCTCAGGGTTAGGCAGTACAATAGCCTGGTATAAATAATGGTAAAGAACAAGTTGAACAATAAATTTAAAGGAAAAAGGTTTATTAATGGTTAACTTATACTGTTTTATATGGTAGCTAATCAAAACAATCCAAACTTTATCATCTAACACAATGTGTATGAATTGGAGAGGTGTTGTATTTGACTATGCTTAAAAACGAGGCAGCTATCACAATTCTCAGTAATAGCAATACATAGCAAGATGTTGGGCGGGACTTAAGTCCCTTAGGTTAAGGTTGTTGGATGTAGAGGGCTTGCATTTAACATGAGATGTCCTACATGCTCATTCACTACTTTTTCAACATAAATAAATTATATTGCAATTGGATTTGGCACTTTCTATCTACCAGTGGCAATTGAAAATAAAGTATCAACGGTAATTGAAAAAGTAGTTCTCAAAATCATTTCACAGTAAGGAATTATCACTGAATATATTTTATAATTGTTTTATAACTTATTTTAAATGAAATGATGTTTGTGTGAGAATAAATACTTTAGACCTAATCCAAAACATAACACTTCAACATACACCAAAAAAAAATCGGTCAAATTGATAACTGTCCCTCTTTTGTCTGTTCACAAGATAAGATATTATTGCATTTTATATTTATATTATTCATCAAATTACACCTGATTTAAATGAACCTTCAAATGAAGATCTGATTGCATTGGATCATGCAAAGGCAATAGACAAGGTCAAAGAGGAAATCATTTATGTATTTATGGATGCCGTCTATTGTAGTTTGGCATCTTCATTTAAATTTTGTTTTCATTATAGGCCATCTTGTATAATTTTTTTCCGTCATGGAATATGGATATTGTAATGGTATTTTTAGTAAAATAAGATAGGAAGACAATATTGTAGATTGGTTTATTTTTGTATTCCAAAATCTAAAAACCTTTACATTTGTTTTAAATCACTATACTTTATAATATTTTAAATTAAACATGCAACTTCATTGAAAGATAAGTATTTTATACATTAGCATTGTACAAAACATTATATTTAACAAAAAATCTAATGTATGATTTATTAACAAAATTAATAGGAGAATGGTACTTTGTTTAAGATATAATTACACCTTGATCATCATTATGGAGAAATATCTTGGATTTATCATTGAATACATTTTCCAAAATAATATGAAAGAGGTTCTTTTTTTTTTCATTGTGATTAATACAATAGTTGCAAAATAGGCCCTATTTTGTCTATCTTGGATATTTTTAATTGAGTGGTAAAACATAACGTGGTTAAAACATATTGTGCAGTCTAATAATACACTGAAAACAGGTGTTGTTTTTGAGATATTTAATAGTTACTGTTACTCACTATCTTTATTTTGTTTGGTGCTAGGTTATTTATTAATACTATAAAAGGGAATTTACTTATTTAAATATAAGTAATATTTTAGCCCTTATTAAAATGAATTTTGTGCATGTGTAAATATTTTACTACAATAAATAAATAAAGTCTTCTTTTCTACACTTGTAACATACTAGGATTTGCTGGGGTGTGGCTGCCCTGGACACATACCTAGCATACCTATATAGACTATAACGGGACTAGTGGTACTCTGTGTATAAAAGTAGGTTAAATCAGTATCACTTCATATGTATGAATTTTTTTAACACAAAAGTTAAAAAAAAACACATACAAAGTGAGAAACAAAAAAGTAAGAATATCTTGCAAATTATTATTAAACCATGTTCAACCTGTATGCAGAATTTGCATTTGCTTTTTAAACCCTTAATTTGGCAATGTATAGTAAATTTCCTTTCCTTTCCTTCCTTTTTTACTTTCTTGTATTCATTATAATATACATTTTGATCAGATTATTTTTCGACGATAAATGCCGCTTTCTTGAATAAACAATGGATAATTTAAAAATAGTGGCTACATATATGTTATATCTCTTTAATCATACTAATTTAAGAGTTAATAATTAAACCTATGAACCTTTCTAAGTAAAAACTCAAAGGGCATTTATAGAAATTTAATTGTTACAAAATTCTTTGAACGAAGTAGATAGTAAGCGTTATATGATGACACAAGTAAATAATAATCTACGCGTTATTTTCGCATGCGTAAGTTGCTTTGGTTTGTGCCAAAAAGCTGAGTTAGTAATACATTGGGAACTTGTGACGAAGTTACTAATTACTGCAATGCAAAATAACATATCGTATAAAATCTGTTTATATATATATAAAAAGGAGGTCCCAATGGACCCCAGGGATCAACGCGCAGCCGATACCGATTTTGATTTTTTTCACATAATTCTATATTTGTGTAAATGTTATTACAATGGGTATCTTACTTATTATACTATATATACTAGCTTTTAACGTGGTTATACATACATGCTAACGTTCCACATTTTATCTCTTACAGTGATACAGTAAAACCTCGATAACTCAAACCTCGATAACTTAAACACCTCTATAAGTTAAAAAATAATATGTTCCCTTCCCCTCGAATCTCAACTCTCTAGACCCTTGAAAACTTAAAACCTCTACAACTTAAAATATTTTGTGTTTCCCGTGGACATTAACTTATCGAGGTTCTACTGTATTTACGAAATTCTCTTTTTAGTGATAATTTACGCTATATAAAGAACCTATCTGCAAAATTTCAGGATTGTAGATTTTGCGGTTACGTCTGTGCGTTGACCTTTTGCTTTGTTAGTCACCTTACTCTTAGATATAGATTTGTGTCGAGCAAAAAAATATTCTCAAGAATGAGAGACCTCTGATGATTCTATCCTCCTATGTTTTTGTCACATAGGTTTAGTATTTAACGTGTATAGTTGTTATATCATATTTATTACTTGATCAATTATTGTTTCTATTGATTTTTGGAACTTTACCTTTTTATTAAGTTAAAAGTATGCCGCATGCCAAATGTCGCATCACTTGCTTGTCGCATTGCTCTATGTAGAGCAGGAAGTATGGTTAGCTTTGAGTTTTATGCTACACTGGTATAAGTGTCGTTCTGGCAAACTTCCAGGTATCCCTTTAAAACTGCATTTTAATCTATGATTCTGCACTAAGATTTTTGCTTTGATCCAATACCGTTTTTCCAAATGTTAGTGGGTCATCATGATAAGCATTTTACAAAAGAAAATACTACTAAGTACGACATTTTTTAATCAACAACTGATTAATCACTACTCGTCAGCACTAAGCGCAAATAGTATGAAACTGTTATTTCCTACTAGTTATTACTATAAGAGATAAAAAAAAACGTATCGTACAAACATTGCTGTTAGCGACAGCTTTGATAGATAGTAGAAAGATGAAATATTGTAAGGTTATCTTGACAATTTTTGATGTTAATTCCTTGTAATGGTCGAAATATGTACATTTGTAAGTATAACAGATGCATGAAGTCGGCTTCAAGTAAATAGGCTTACATCAGTATTATTATATTAAATAGATATTGAAAAAAGCATCTTGTAGACGTAGTTGAACGAACGCATAGTAAGTGGACATTGTAGATAGCGTATCACTGGCGTATTTCAGAGCGCATGGCGCAGGAGATCTGCGACGAGATCAAGCGGCTGAATCGTCGTCGGCAGCTGCACTTCGCGAGCGGCGCGGCGGTGTCGTGCTCGTCGTCGAGCGGCAGCGAGGGCGACTGCTCGCCGCCGCATCGCTCGGCGCGCTCCGCTCACACCACGTCGGAGGTTCACGCCCGTGGTGCGCTCTTCACGTTCAAACAGGTGACTATCGTATATTTTTAGTTATCGTAAAAAATAATGCTGTAACTTAGAATTCATGTTGTCAAAACAGTTTCCAGGATAGTAGTAAAAAAACTACTCATAAGTTTTAATATGCTTATAAAATATAATAGTGTGACAAAGTATAAACAACCAGAAGTTGAATTTTAATGCGTAAAACCTAACGGCGGTAGGTTTTACTGAATCTGATTTGAAGGATTTTTTAAGAGATAAGAGTAGGTCTTTTCATTATGTAAAGCGTTTGAGGAGTCTTTCCGAATGTCACCCAATCTCACGCGGGGACTAGGGGGCTTTGGAAATCGTTGTAATTTTTTTCCACAACAAACAGTATAGAATTGCGAGAAAACCAAGATAAAGTGATTACACTATAACATGTCTAATTTTTAACATACATATTTATAAAAATACGCATTTTAAACAATATCGCTGAGTTTAAAGACGAGGGGTCAAG
>DWON01004687.1:0-15905 GCA_018251015.1 Phocides pigmalion okeechobee | reverse complement strand
GGTGACTTTATATAAATTAATTCTATAAGATTGGTACCTATTACTTTTATTTTTTATCCAATTACAATGAAGACCAAAAGACGAACTAGTCTGATTATATATTAATCCTTTGGGATTGGAACCTATTACCTTGGTTTTTTATCCGACTACGGAGAAGACCGATAGAACTATGTGGGCTTTATATTAATTATATGTGGGTAGAATTTATTACCTTGGTTTTTTTATCCGGCTACTTCGTTCTTTTATCTATTTCTCACGACGACTCAATTACTATATTGAATTTAACTATTTAATTTTTCGACCACTACTTACAAAAAAACTTCGACTTATTATTTGTTTTATAATATTTGGTGACAATTAAAAGTTATTCGTATGAACACGATCATATAAAACCACGCTTACATTGTTAGTCATGTCATCACGATGTAAAACCCAAGTTCCCAAGAACCGTTGATCGAATATATTCGTCTGACGTGACTACGGCTTTACACAAAAACCTAGTCTCAGCGATTCACAAGAATTGAAAAGTAAACACAGAGCCGAGATAATTTTTTGCTGATGGAAATGTTATAGAAACATGATGCTAGTCTTAAATGAAACAATGGTGTCATTTGTAGTACATGGAATGTCTGACAATTAAAACTAATCCACAGTTCTGCATACTTCCATACTAATGTTATAAATGTGAATGTCACATCGTTTGGTACGCTTTTACGCCAAAACTACTCAACCGATTATCATGAAACTTTGTACACGTATTCTTAGAAGTATTAAAAAGGACATAGGATATTTTCTATTTAAAAAAATGCACTTTTCAAAAAGTATTTTGGCTGACATGATTGTTTGATATTTCCTCAGTAGTAGCAGCGTATCTATGTGGACTCGGGGATTCAGTCCTGTTTCGCTTGGAGAGGCGCGGTTGCCGGCTACACTTTAAAGCGAAGTGACCATCTTAGTCCTCGGGAGTAGCAACGTGTCTACGTTCGAGCTCAGATAGGATTTCGGTCGTGTTTGTGGTTGTACGTGGTGACTACTTAACATCAGGTGGTTTGCACGCTCGTTTGCTACTCCTGTCACATAAAAAAGGTGGCTTGGATGTGAGTTTCGTCATTCTATTTCATACTAAAATCCGAGTTAATGTAATGTTTGATGGGAATACGGTACCAATGAAATTCACAAGAGCTACATATAACAATTACCAACTTTACTCAATAGGGGTTAGAAATTATTACTTTGAAATCGAGAGCAAATTGAATTAACGGACTCACTTCCTTCAACTAACATTGAATCCCAATGATTTTCAAAAAACATCTTTATATTTTCAACAATGTAGTTTTAAATCGATCGGCCCTTTGCATCCGGTATAAAAGAACACTCCAGATGTAGAATCAGCTGCCCTGCACAACGTCTATACAAAAGTGGATTTCATTCAGATTTCTGTAACAAAGACATGTACAACAAAAGTCCGTAACGGTGTTTAGGGAAGCCATTTTTGCACATTGTGAGACCGTACAATGAATTCGGTAATAATAGCTGTCGATACTCGGTGCAAACTAGCTCAAATGTTTCCCAAATGATTGCCAGCTGCCGACTTAGCCGTTTTGTTTGCAAACTGGTTTTAGCGGTATTCAAAATTTGAAAACCAAGTATATTGTAAAAATAAAACCGTTTAATAAGCAGTTTTGTTAAGCCATCTATGACATTTTTGGCTTAAAGTTTTACTTACAGGGTTTATAAACAACTGTTTGGTACAAACATTGGCTCAAACATTTGGCAGCTGCCAGTTTTAGTTCGCTATTAATGTATTGTGGATTTAGTAACTGGTTTCTATTGTAAGGTTTTGGTTATTTTAAAAACGTTTGTGCATTTAATGCCCTATTTAGCCATTTTTATTGCTAGTTTATTGTTTTTAATTTTTAACTGGGCACACTGAAGACGTTTGTAGATATTTTGTTTTCTGACGCTGTCCACGTTGAGGATAATTGGCGGCTGAAAGGACTATTCCGGGAACGATAGTAAAAGTATAAGCTCGAGACATTTCGACGTAGCGATCCTGGTAAAGGCAACTTTGTGATTCCCAGACATAGACCGGTGCCTTAGGCGTTGAGGAAGCTTCCTCGAGATGTCCCCGAGCGTCATACTAAAGAACATCGGTAGGCACAAACTGATGGCCAAGGAGCTGGGGAAGTTTCCCCGAGATATGCTCGATTCGGACGTTGTGCTATAGAACATCAGTGCGCACATCTCAATGCTCAAGGAGCTGGGGAAACGTCCCCGAGAAGTGTCCAATTGGGGCGTCGTGCTAGAGAACATTAGTAGGCACAGACCGATGCCCAAGAAGCTGGGAAGACTTCCCCGAAATAGTTGCGTTCGTTCGAGATCGTTCGTATTGATGTTATGCATGTTGTCGTCGCCTTTAATTGTCCGCGCATTCAAAAAGAAACAATTTATGTAACAGTATACGAAAAGATCATTCCAGCAAGTAATAACTAAAGCAATAAATTGGTACCTAACCTCAAAAACATTGAAATAATTTTAATATTGCTTAAAAGTGATACGACAAAATAACATGAAATACAAAAAAAATCAAGACAGCTGCAGTTATAGTCAATTAAGATATTAATTTGAAGGCTTTAAAATTGTTAGATTTTCAAATTTTTTGACAAACAATCGTGTCTGTCAAAAATTTTAAATAAAATATGTTTTATGTCAGTTTTAATACCTCTAAGAATACAAGTGTACAAAGTAATACAATCTAAGTGTACAAAGTTTCATGATAATCGGTTGAGTAGTTTTGACGTGAAAGCGCAACAAACAAACTTACATTCACATTTATAATATTAGTATGGGTTCACAATGTACTTATACTATATATTTGTATATAAATAGTATTATACATACATTTGTATTTATTTTCATATTTACAATGATGAAAATGTTAAACTTAATTATAATAAAACCCTAACCTAAGCAATGTAAAGGGAGTCTTTACCCAACTTCTATGTGACTATAGTAAGTAGTAGGTAGTATTTTAATTTAATATTAAAATAACCTGTTTAACTAATTAAAATTTTATTTATAACTATGTATCCTTAAAACACGTTGACGTTAATTTTCAATAGATAAGTTTGACGGTGGGGAAATTCGTTAATTAAAATTAATGTCATTGATAATTAATAGTTTGTTCAAACACGCCTGAACATAATTATGTATGGGGCCTTCAATTTTGCATGTACCGTGATTTAAGCATATAAAGATTTTTATTTATATCATTATTTCTTTTTTATACTCATCATAGTAGGTGTTTTATGTGAGAAGAGTAGCAAACGAGCATGCAAACCACCTGGTGTTAAATAGTCGTAGCCCATAGACATTCACGTACAACCACAAACACGACTAAAATCCTATCTGAGCTCGACCGTAGATACGTTGCTACTCCTGTGGACTAAGATGGTCACAATATAGATAGGATTTCAGTCGTATTTGAGGTTGTACGTGGATATCTGGGCTACGACTGCTTAACATCAGGTGGTTTGCATGCTCGTTTGCTACTCTTGCATAAAAAAACGTGAGTAGCAACTGTTCTCACGTAAAGCTTCAGTCATTTATAAAATATTGAACACATTTTAAGATCGGTTGTACCATATGGTATATTATTCATACTTATCAAGTACTATATATAGTTCAAGGATATAAGAATACTGTGTTTTCCCGGAGTGTATAACGAGTCCAGTTATTAAGTCTTTTTCTGTTATGCGAACGCCATAATGAGAATCAGAATCTTTTATTTGCATATATATTATCTTCTGTGCCTTTTATATCTGTACATATAATAAAACTAGCTGACAGCTGTCTGTACACGGCAAATATATTTAAAAATTCGTAACGGGGTGCCTTTATATACGTGAGATATCCCAAAAGAATGTTTTTTCATTTTGTCTGTATGTCTGTATGTTTGTGCACGCTAATCTCGGAAAAAGCTTATCCGATTTGAATGCAGTTTTCACGATTATATTGTGATAGGCTTCACTTAACATTTAACCCGTTTTTCATTTAAATCGGTTAACAAATAGTTAACCGTTAAAAAGTTATGTCAATTTATGTAACACGTGAACGAAGTCGGCAAAAGCTCGTTAGGTATATATTGAGATGTTGGTACTGTCATTATCTCTTATACTACTAACATAACAGCATGCACATTTCCATAGTCCTGTGGAATAATTTAAAGGTGGGAGAACTATAGTTCGATCAGGGAGGTACCACCGCCGCCCTCGAAATCCGCCGTAGACGATTACTTCTGTCTCGGTTGGAGAGGTGCGGTTGCCGGCTACAATTTGAAGCAAGGCGACCCATCTTAGTGCTCAGTAGCAACGCATCGACGTTCGAACTCAAATAGGATTTCTGTCGTGTTTGTAGTAGTTGTACGTGGATGTCTATGAGCTGCGACTACTTAACATCAGGTTTGCATGCTCGTTTGCTACTCTTCTCACATAAAAAGCATGCATGTAAGCCTGAAGGCTGTATTTGCTTACGTATACAACGGTTACTGTTATTAACAAATTAACTTATAACTGTGACAGCGAAAAGCAACTCGATCCGAGCATGTCATAACACGCGTTCCATTTCCAAATTATTTCAAACATGGCCGTCGTAACGAGTCGAATGGACAAACAACAATTGACCCCAATTCGCGGAGCTAATGGGACGGACCTTAGGGTTGGTAGTAAAACTCCCTAAAATATCTATTTTTAACAGTCGAAACTTATAATCGATCAGACCTGTTTAGGTTGCTTCCAACAAAAACTTTAATACTTACCCTGCGGCTACAACATTGCTGTGTAATTCAGAGCGCGACGCGCATGCGGCTCCTACACAACTGTGTTGTAGCGACAAATTTGTATGGATTACGGACGAACAACAGTTTGTTTACGTCGGAGCCACAAGACTGCGGGAGGACACATCTATGTATTCGTAAATGTTTTACGGATGCTAAAAAATGCTTGTGTCAATTGTCTGCATATCTTCAGTCTAGAGAAAAGAGCTCCAGATAGGACCGCCTCCCGCAATACTGACCCGATACATATATTCGCGCCGCAGGAAAAGTGTTAACGACACGATCACGCAATGAAATTCAACCTCTGATTTTAAAAGGTCTCTGCAGCCCATGGACATCCACGTCCAACCTCAGATAAGACTAAAGTCCTGCCTGACGTGCATAAATGTGTAGCTACTCCTAAAGAATGAGATAGACGCCTCCCTTGTAACCGGTGACCGATATTTAAGTGCTGCGTTTTCGTTTTGAATTATTAGGAACGGTAAATGTTGAAGTATCCTTAGAAAAAAGCTGGTGATGAGAGAGCCAAACAGCTGAACAGATTTTATTTAATCATATTTAAGAACATTCGTTCAGGGAAATTTACATTTATTTAATTCGTTTTATCCATAGATCCACGATGCTTAGAAAAGAGCTGATGATAGCCAAATAGCTGAACAGATTTACTTAAATCGTAGTCCAGAATTTTCGTTGCAATTTATTTTCCATTTTTAACACGTTTTCATTAGCTTTGGTTGTATCTATGTATGTAACGGATTCTTCGAGCATAGTTTCCACCAATTTCCAGAAGTCTGATTAATTTGAAACTGCACACGTATCGAGGACGGATGTGATGTAATAATATAAATAAAAAAATTAAAAATAAATAATAGTTAAAACAACAAAAAAACACGGGTTTTTACAGTGCAAGATTTTTTTTCATGTTTATACTTTTTTAGTTGGATTTTTTATAAAAGCGTGTTTTTTACCATTATTTATTTTAAATCGTTTCTTCTGCATATCTAAGATGACAGGCAACACTTATAATAAACTTGTATGCATTAAGGGTTGAAAATATATTCCAAATTTCCAAAATTGTTTAAGTGCACACTTAAGCTGTATTACAAAAATGCTGCAAATTTCAAGAATATAAGTGTCTAGAAGGCCTTATAACTTCTAAAGTGATTAATACATACTAGTAACACTTAATTGGTGATAGCGATATGAGAAAAGGTCAATGAAAAATGAATAATATTATTTGTATAATAATTCGGAAGGTGGTAGAGCCGTTAGAGCTCGCCCGAGGCGGCACCACTGCCACCTTCATAACCCGCAGTAAAGCAACATGTTCGTCATGTAGTGTTTCGGTTGGGGAGGTGTAGTTACCGGATGCAAATTAATGGAGGCGACCATCATATTCCTCAAGAGTAGGAACGTAGAGTAGAACGTAAGATCCTTAAATAGATCTTCTGTTCTATTTGAGATTGGACGTGGTTGTCCTTGGGCTACAGCGAGCACTTAACATCAGGTGGTCTGCATGCCCGTTTCTTACTCTTTCATAATAAAAGTTTTTTTTCTTCATTTATCGCCAGCCCTAAAGCTAACGTTATCAATGATACTTTTCGCAGAGATGGCGTCGCGACGCGAGGGCTGTGATAAATAATTATTATTATTCTGGCCACATTTTGCCAGAGTTATCCTAACTAGGCGCATTGTATCCGCACTGATTTGACGAAAAAGTCTAAAGCTAATATTGTCGGTACAATTTAAAAAAACCGAAAAGAAAGCTGGTTTATATCTCGCTCGAACAATTGTGGTTTGCAGAGCATTTGGTCGCGATTAAGTTCCTTATAAAATAAATTATACACTTTCATCTTAAATCACTCTGTCTATTGATAAAAACCGCATCAAATATAAAAATCCGTTGCGTAGTTTGAAAGATCTTTGTTATAGACGGCAGAATCTACTTGTATTTTATACTGTGTTTTATTATACTATGAGAAGATAGGACGAATTCAAGTTATCTCAAATGTTGGATGAGAAACTCGCCCGCACTGCGTTTGACAGTAACAGAGATTGTCTGGGCCGCGGATTAAGTATTTAATAAAGAATTTTCTCCGTTTTAAATCTCCTTTGTGATGTTTTTGTGTTCTGCAGAAGAAAACGACGTTATCTCAGATAGGATCGGCGATACATATTTTCTGTGGACTCAAAAATTGAAGGAAATACCATTTCGCTAATTGTTACAGATGGGAGAACTATATTTCGACCGGGGAGTCACCACCGCCTCCCTCATCCGCCGTAAAGCATTACTTGTGTTTCGATTGGAGATGCGGTTGCCGGCTACACTTTGAAGCGACCCGACCATCTTAGTCCTCAGGAGTATCAACGTATCTACGTTCGAGCTCAGATAGGATTTCAGTCGTGTTTGTGGCTACGTGGATGTCTATGGGCTGCGACTGCTTAACATCAGGTGGTTTGTAAGCTCGTATGCTACTCTTCTCACAAAAAAATTCCTAGTCTGTTATCTGTTTGTGATTTTTAACTACTATCATCCCGGAATATATTATTTTACTATGTACTTGGTACTCACGATTAACGATTTTCAATTTTTGATTGCCGATATTTAGAATCAGTTGCATGGCTCGTGGTCTCGGCTAAACTGCAGTGGCGGGGAAACTATTGACGTATGCTATTGATAGGTTAATGTATCTACCCTACGTTTAGTTTTTTTTATTGCGGGCGAACAAAATCCTGTATTTACGTCGACGCTACAAGACTGGGCGCGGACGAAACTTCTATGTATTAGCAGATGTTAAACAGATGCAAAAAAATACAATATTTTAGTTGTGGACGCATCTTCAATCTAGAGAAATGAGCTCCAGTTTAGTGCCGCCTCCCTGTTGATCCAATCTAATATATGAGAACACATCAGTGTTAATCACGTAAACGCAGACCAAGAATACAAATCCAATCTCATGCACTCTAAAGCTAAAAATCAGAATTGAACCCAGAACTCCTTTTATCAATTACCGCTGCGCCATGTGGATCTACAAGAAGCTTTTTCTAAACGAACACAGCATTAACGTTTTCTCGATTGTGACGTCACTGCAGTCTCTGGGGTATAGTCTGTACTCCAATTGCCTTGATTACTTGTAGTGAGTGTTCCAATAATTTATTACTCTTGAGTTTTCTGAAGCCCTAGTACTTGGTTTTGATTCATTTCTTTGATATTACATTTTTATCTTTTATTTAAATTATTTATTGGAAATAGGATCATCGTCAGTCGACAAGTGTCTGGTACTGAGTAGAAATCGCTCTAAAGAAAATCAAATAAAATAAATCCTATATTTCTTGTATAGAAGATCTACGAACCGTGGGAGTTACTAATGACCGGCAACTGATTATATTTTTTATTAATATAGTTTTTTATGTGAGAAGAGTAGCAAACGAGCATGCAAACCACCTGGTGTTAAGTAGTCTCAGCCAATAGACATCCACGTACAACCACAAACACGACTGAAAACCTATTTGAGCTCAAACGTAGATACGTTGCTACTCCTGAGGACTCAGATGGTCGCCTCGCTTCGTAGTGTAGCCAGCATCTGCACCTTTTCAACTGAAACACAAGTAATGCTTTACGGCGCATGATGAGGGCGGCGGTACCTCCCCGGTCGAACTATAGTTCTCCCACTTTTTTTTCTATGGAAGATGTATCCAACTGCGGGACCAGTTACTAATGTCCGCTACCACCATGTATAATGGTATATATTTCAATGCATGCCCTACCACCCATATACTACCACCATATACCACTATATCTATAAGTATTAATGATATCTATTAAGTAGTCGTAAAAATATTAATTCACTTCAAGGAAATGTAAAATTATTACATCAAAAACATCTCGGCAAATATAAATCCCATTTTTTATGTACGTACACGACGTATTCCGCAAACGTAGGACAAAAACTAAAAATAACTCAAAACCCCAGCATCCAGGCCAACAAGGTTCGAATTTCGAAATGAAAAAAGAACAAAAAGGAATTCAAATTCAAACTGTCAACCGGACGCAATGGCGGCGTTCGCAGCAAAAAATTGAATATTACGAACGGGAAATGACGATAAACGCTGATAGGAAACGCTGACCCCGGAGCGATAAGGACCCTGGCCCGTTTGAATTTGGAACGATTGATATATTTATTTTTTTAATTAAACAAACGTCGGTTCGATCGTAGATTGTATTGTTCTTTTTTGTCATACAAAATGTATGATTACGATTATGTGTCATGTATGTATGTATTGAATTTTTCATGTCACATAAAGTAATGAAACATTATTTATTAAACATTCTTAAAGGTGGGAGAACAATAGTTCGGCCGAGGAGATACCACTAGCAAGCATTACTTGTGTTTCGGTTGGAAAGATGCGGTTGCCGGCCACACTTTGAAGCGAGCCGACCATCTCAGTCCTCAGGAGTAGCAACGTATCTACGTTCGAGCACAGATAGGATTTCGGTCGTGTTTGTGGTTGTACGTAGATGTCTATAATCTGTGACTACTTAACATCAGGTGGTTTGCATGCTCGTTTACTACTTTTCTCACATAAAAAAAAAATGTGCAAATATAAGATTCTGATTCTGATTCTAACGTCGACAATCCAAAAATACAATATCTTATATAACAATACTCACACGTCAGTCCTTTCAAAATCCTAATACATATTTACATACGCGTCACATGGTTATAAATAAAAAAACTTGGAAATTCAAAGCGAAATTGAATAGGAACTTTATCTCAAACCTTGACGTATATAATTTGCATGCCACACAAAGGGCGTCATTGTAAGTACATACAGACACACAGATGTCTCTTATATCGTTATCTCTATAGAAAAGTGGAACGCACAAAAAATGGCTTATTATTAGGAAATCACGCGCTGAGACGGGCGTTGATACAAATTGGATGTTATTCTGTCAAGATGTAGTTTATGTAACGGATGCTCGCGATTAACGATTTTTGAACTGAGTTTGGTCGTGACCACGAGCCGTGCTAGTCAAATATCGGCAGTTAAAATCGTTAATCGTGAGTACCCGGTGCAAAGTAAAATATATGTTTAACAACTTACAGATAGATTTTAAACACAGAATAAAAACTTAAAAATTCATCATCGATTTAAATTGCTTTTTTATGTGAGAAAAGCAAACGAGCATGCAAACCACAAACAACATGCACATGCACAAACACGACCGAAATCCTATGAGAACTCGAACATGTTGCTACTCCTGAGAACTAAGATGGTCGCCTCGCTTCGAAGTGTAACCGACAACCGCACCTATCCAACCGAAGCACAAGTAATGTTTTACCGCAAATTATGAAGACGGCAGTGGTACCTCCCCGGCCGAACTATAGTTCTCTATTAATTTCAAAGTTGTTTTTTCACGTAAAAAACACTGGTTGTATACATGTTTTTTCAAGGAAATAAACTAGTGCGTTATTTCCTCCATTTCGTAAACTGCGACGCTACATAATCCTATCATCAATCGTAATGTCATATGCATTACAATGGAGACACAACTCTGGCCCCGATATCGGTGACAAAATCAAACGGGGATTTGAAATTTAAATAGACGATTTCAAAGCAGTGTTTTTTTAGACCGAAAGACTGTTCAGATCTTACGACATGATAACAATCAATTCGTCCGATATATGCTATTCAAATTTAATGACGTTTGAGGAAAATGTGTTATTTATTTTTAGCCAACTACTAAAGAAGGAAGTAGTGTTTTTCAATTGTATGCATATATTGTAGTAAGTTTTCCTCGCGGCTTAATCATGCAAAAGTCGATATTATTATACATTTTAATTACAATTGTACGGTCCTATTTATATCATATACATATGTGTATTTCAAATAATTGTATGAAATATAAAAAAAATCGTACAAGTTTTAATCTTTTATTTGGTTAAAAAGTTGAGAATTGAAGATGAGAGACCCTTAGGAGTAGAGATTCCAAAACTCTTACTTAACGCCAACTTATGCGATAAAAAACCGCTCTGCAAAATTTCAGGATTCTAAGTTCAGTTGTTTCTACTCTGCGTTGATGTCTGGATCCGTGAGGATACTCTTACAAGAGGAGTTACCAAAAATCTTTCTTAGTGCTCGCTTACGCTAAAAAACGGTCTGCAAATTTTCTGAATTCTAGTTTCAGTGGTTTTAGCTGTGTGTTTATCTCTGGATTAGTCAGTCACCTTCCTCTTTTATCTATTATTAATTATTTTTTATATATTATTAATTAGTTATTAATATCATCTGGTTCCCCTGGACACGAGCTCGATTGGATAGAGGAGACCTTGTGTCAGGCTGGTGATAGAAGCATGCCATAGGTTTGTATAGACTTCTAATGTGATGGAAACGTACCAACGGCACTTGAGCTGGTACCATCAAGCGATTTGAGAAACTGGCTCCAATAACAAAATGATTCCCTTCCGGTCGGCAGCGCATTAAGATGAGAGTAATGACATAATTGTGATCACTTGATTCGTATTCAATTCCCAGACTTGTCTGGATGGGTTGCTATGGGAATCGATAGCGCAGTGGTCAATCCGAAGGTCCAAGTTCGAATTTAATTAATTTGAGACGATGAGTTTCGTGATCAGCGGGACAGAAATTCCTCAAATAAGTCTGGTTTCCAAATGGATACGTTGAGACGGCCGTGTCCAAGACTTGTATCAGCACAGACAGAAAATCGTCAAATAAATTTGGTGTCCAAAGGGGTCTGGGTATCTTAAGACGGCCATGTCCAAAATGAGTATCAGCAGAAGTAGAAAATCGTCAAATAATCTGTTTTCCAAAGTGATCTAGGTACCTTGAGACGGCCGCGTCAAAGATGAGTTCCAGGAATTTAATTGAATTATAGAAGATCGTCAAAAAAACGGGACAGAAAAGTCAAATTAATCTGGTTTTCAAAGGAGTCTAGCTATTTTTGACGGCTAAACTGCCGGCTAACAATATGTATAAAGTCCACGATGATATTAGTTTAAAGTCGTAAAATTATTTAGTGAGATATTTGCCATTTTGTTATCGCAAACTAAATTCGTGAATATTATTTGTATGAAATTTAGCAAATGCAATATAAAATTTTCAAGAGGCGAAAACTAGGCGACGTTATAAATTTAATATGTGTGACGCAAGATGCGCATGACGCTACGACAATTGGTTCAACTTCATCATATAAGTTTCAAATTATGTTAACGCTGCATCTTATACATTTGGTTATTTTTTTTCAAAAAGTGTCCAGGATAGGACAAATGTAACAATTTAAAGAGCTTCCTCCTCAGGTATTTCTAGAACTCTGTCATGCATGTCACAGACCCACTTTCGATTCCATGTGCCTTGTATAAGTCCAGGATAGGATAAGTGTAATAATAACTAACTTCCGCCTGAGGTCCCGATTTCTGTCATAGAGCTCTTCAAAAAATAAGGAATTCCCCACTCACAGTTCCTTATCAATCCCAGGGTCATAGATAAGTCCCTTGTATCCTGAATAAGTCCATAATAGGATAATTGTAATAACAAGCTTCTCCCTGAGATATACTTGATACTTCACACCTTTTCACGGTTGAGGTTCTATCCGCGTCAACTGGATTCCTAGCAATCCACAGTTCAGTTTATACGTAATTTCTACCACATACATGTAATGTGGAACGAGCTTCCTCCTGACGTATTCCATGAACGCTATGACGTGGCTCTTTACAGGTGCAAAAATAGCTCTTCTCCAAAGCCGGTGATGTTTGAGTCTAGTGTTATGTTACGTACGTGCAATATGTGGAACGAGCTTCCTCCAGAGGTATACCCTGAACGGTATAACGTGAGTCTTTAAAAATACAAAGAGTTCTCCTTACAAGCCAGCCATTTTCTTGCGAATGTACAGACGATGGTAACTGCTTTCCATCAGACCCGCCTGTCTTTTCATTAGGCTATGTAAAAATCTCAAATCGTATCGCAGTCGCATCGTTCCCGTGCATAAGAAACAGTATCGAAGGACAGATGGGGTCAAGCGAATTTATTTGGACACAAATATTTACACATTCAATATTCCCTTATGAATATGATATCGCTCTGTTGTCCAACTTTGTCCCACTAATGTATCATTCGTCGCTCCATAAGGTCTTGTTATCGTAACGTTCCGTCCCATTTTGGATTCGGAGTAGTTGAAAAAAAGGTTTTTTTGGATCTTTGTATTATGACATGGACGAAGTAAGAAAATAGACACAAACAGTGACAAACCAGTGGTGAAACTACGGCCGCATAGGAGTCTACATTCTGTAGTACAATTTTTAAGAAATATACGCTGTTAGAAAATAATTATCACTTGCTTTAACTATGTATACTGTACTACTTTCATATAGAATTATGTACACTTAATTGTATCTGTATAAGAATATATATAAGAGTAGATTGATTGACAGACAGAGATCATTGCACCGTAACCGCTGAATATAGAATACTGAAATTTTGCAGATAGGTTCTTTACAGCGAACATGAGCACTTCAGTGTTAATGATAATTGCATGCGAAAAGTATCAAACAGATTGAAAAATTGCATAAAGGTATTGTTATTTACTCCTACATAAGCAAAGTCACTGGAGAAACTAGTTTTATAAATTAAAAACGTTCCGTTCAAGATCCGAAAAAAAGTAACGGATACGGATACTTTTTACGTATATCCACAGATACGGATCCAATTTATCCGAATATCCGTAGTTACGGATCCGGTTATCCGGCGCATCACTATGTATGCACTAAAAGTCAAGCTATGCTCTTGATGTTAACTCCCAGTGAACTCTGAAGAGGCAAGGGGGTTGAATCATTCGCTCCAAAGATTTATTGAGAGGATCATTACACGGGATGCATACTTATGTAATGACAACGTGTTTTATGCACTATTTTAAGCATTTTTTATTTACAACTTCTATGAACGAAGTCGGGAATATCCTGAAATCACTGCTACTGAACTAACGGTACTATCTGCTCTCGTGGGGTAGGTGACGGATAGGGATTAGGGATAGGGGGCTTCCTCTGCCCCCGGGTTCAAGGGTTATATACTTTTATGTTATAATAGCATGGATTTCCTCAAAGTAACGCCTGATACTATTAACTAGGTTATATATACATATACTAAATATTATTGCAATATAACAATGAATACTATCTGGTTGTAAGAATACCAATTATAATATCCTGATAATGTGATTGAGAGAGCGGAGAAGGAGCCTCGTCTGCTACTTATACCCTAAGGTATACTCTAGCGGGAGGAGATCGGTTGGGATTATCAGAGCCTCAAGGTTTCCCTCTTTACCCGGGTTTCTTAAGGAGTTGAATATCCGGATGGGGGCAGTCGGTGACATTAATCATTTTACATAACACCGCATTATTAATTAAAATATAACGATGTAACGGGAAAGTATCGATGGCCGACATAACCCATTGCCAATCCCGCTAACGCGATCACTATTCAACGCGGGAATACGGCTAGCGTTCTTGGCATCTTAGATGGCTCTTTAGATTGATTAAGTTAGGCTTTTATTATAATAACTTTAAAGATTTTTATGACTGTAAATCAAATATAACTAAATTGATTTAAACTTCGTGTCTGCTGTTATAGTATTTATTTTGTAACAGCTCGACTGTGAACACGATTGACACATTATCGCACAGTGACTCAGATAAGCTGTGTCGCCACTGTTATCTATGTGTTATCTGTAATATATTTATTATGTAATTATTATATTAAAGAATTTATGATGATAACATTGTTACTTACATTATTTGGTAATTGAAACGTGAGTAATAATAGCCTAGTGATTAGGGTTCGAGGGTTTCTTTCGGGTGGGTCCTGGCTTCGTATCTCGAACACTGAATAAATTAATGACACACTAAAATATACATACAAAAATTTTACAGGTGGGAGAACTATAGTTCGACCGGGAATACCACCGCCGTCCTCATAATCCGTCGTAAAGCATTACTTATGTTTCGGTTGGAATTAGCGGTTGCCGGCTACGCTTTGAAGCGAGCCGACCATCTTAGTTCTCAGTAGCAACGTATCTACATTTGAGCTCAGATAGGATTTCGGATGTGTTTGTGGTTGTGCGTGGATGTCTATGGGCTGCGACTACTTAATATCAGGTGGTTTGTTACACTTCTCACATAAAAAAATTGAAAATAACTATCGTATGTTGCGAAACCAAAAATATAAAGGAAAAGAGACAAATAAACGCGTATAGAGTAGACACTGGTGCCACAGACGACAAAAAATATAGAATAAATAAGTTTTAATATGTTTTCATTGTGTTTAGCATTCTTCCAACAAACACAAATCTAGATTTTCAAACTTATGTGAGTAACACCTCCCGCTGCTGTACAACATTGCTGTGTAATGTGTGTACAACCCACCTGTGTTGTACGTACAAATCTGTATGGATTACGGACGAATACAAATGCTGTATTTACGTCGGCGCTATAAGACCGCGGGCTGAAACGTTTATGTATTCGTAAATGTTACACGGATGCTGAAAAATATATATCTGTCAATTGTCCGCGCATCTTCAGTCTAAAGAAAATAGCTCTAGTTTAGTGCCGCCTTTGCAATGCTGATTCGGTGTAACATATAAGCCGCGCAGTGTTAATTAGAAGTAGGATATGTTGTATGTATGTATATTCGTTAAGTTCTATTGTGGTAAATAAAAATATTTCCACTCACTAAAACAGGTCAACCGTTGTGCAATGTCTGATGAAAATTATAATTCACTGAAGATGCAGCTGCCTTCCGTAATATTTTATGTAAAAATAGTGAATTTTAATGAGATACCTCACTGTTTGACGGAGAGCCCTCGAAACTACGATAGTGACTTAACATTAATGTCGATATCAACTCAGTTAAAGATATTGTCGATACTCAGTGAAATATATTATCGATACTCAGTGACATATATTCGAATGATATTCAAATTGAAATATTTTATTTCATTGTAAGGTATTTACATACACTTAATGAACGTCAAGGGTACAATGTAATCAGTACATCGGCT
>DWON01004686.1:0-15908 GCA_018251015.1 Phocides pigmalion okeechobee | reverse complement strand
TTTAGTTAAAAAAATATTGTTATAACTCCTTCTTTATGATACCGGACATGATATAAAATAGACGGAGATTAAAAAAAACAATAACAATAGGCAAAAAATTCTTGGACAAAGTTAAAAATCATTGTATAAACATCCCTATAGTAAGCTATACAAACTCAAACCGGGTTATCTGTCTGTCAATGTCAAATGTAAGTAGATAGGGTGCTAAATAAATTGGTATTTGTAATTACCTGACTTAATGATTGTCAAGTCCGTACAAACTGTAAACAATCAGTTTTTTTAAGGTATTCGTGTTTTGGATCAATGGTGACCTTAACTCTGATATAAATTATGAATTACACGTGAATTACAATCTCTTGTATCTGTGAGACTGTGGTTTTCTTAATTTCTAGTTAGTAACTCAGTGCAGAAAAAGATTACTATGTGATGTATGTAATTGGTACCGTGCTGTGGAGTGGACTCTGACTAGAATGGAGACGAAAAAGGTTTCTAATTGGTCGTTCAAAGTAATTCATTGACTAAACTAAGTCGCGACTAGTAGTACTACATAGGGATTGTTTTTTATACATAACAGACTGAGTATGCATATCAACTCTGATCAGATCAAAATCAGATAACTTTGCTAAAGGCACTATTTTATAGGTACTTAAATTACTGTTCTCAAAATAGAAATTATGAAAGGAATATATGATTACTCAAAAAAATTATGAAAGGCATATATGGTTCACAAAAAAATTAAATGGTCATTGCTGTTCATGGGCTAATTAAACTGAAGGTTTATGTAATGTTATAATTGTATAAGTATATCAAGTCAGCACTATGAGAGATGGCATAAAATTGCAGGTATTATTGGGGATGTGCTGATAATTGATTCACAAATGTTGTTTTTAACATCTGTGTAGTATCTACGAATACAGACTTGTCTGCCTGCAGTCATGTAATGCCAAAGTAACACACATCACTTATGTTTGCCTGTAATCCATACAAATTTGTATGTACATAACAAATGTACAAGCCAAATGTGTGTATGCCAACGAATATACCGCAGTTGTGTATCCCACAGGGATATTGTTTATATCAAAGACATAATGTTGCATTTCCATTCTAGGTACAATGAGTTGTAAAGGATACAGTAAAGTTTCTATGGAGTCTGAGGCTATAAAGGATCAGTCAATCTGTGTAATGTCACAAACAAATAAGGAAAAGTCTTCCCTCCTCGGTAAGAGTCATATTTAAAAACTTTACTAATACAATTAATTATCTGTATTACAGACATTCGGATTTCTGGTAATTTGTGCACTTCTTATGTAGGATAAGACCACTTTCTCTGGCACTCACATTTATATTAAATCATCATTGAGGGTGGTAGTACTAGACTGGAGATGTTTTCTCTAGACTGAAGATGAACCAACAATTCCCACACTTATTGTGTATCACAGGGTCAGCAGGTTAAGTTGTGTTAGCCGTCACTGTTGTAGTGCCTACATAAATACAGGACTTATTTTTGACCATAAGCTCTTACAGATTATTTTTTTTTAATATGTAAGAGTAAGAAATGGGCATGCAGGCCATTTGATGGTAAGTGGTCACTGCAGCTCATGGACAACCATATCCAATCTCAAATAGAACAGATGTTCTAATTAAGGATGGACACGGATGCGTTCCTACTCTTGAGGACTGAGATGGTTGCCTCCAATAATGTGTATCGAGCAACCACAAGTTGTGTGCATGCTGTATGCACATTACACAATGTAAGACAGCAGTTGTGTTCCCCTGTAAAAGTGTTAATTTCTAAAAATGGATAGTAGCAAATTTTATTAAAGTGTATGTTTTACTCAAGGCACAAATATGCACATATTAAAATGGACATGTTTAATTTTCTTTTAACACTATGACTGTGGTGCTTATATATAAGATCGGGTCAGTGTTGTGGGTGGCAGCACTAAACTGGAGCTTATTTGGCTAGACTGAAGATACACCTGTAACTTAATATTGTATTTTTAGCTTCTGTGTATCATCTGCAAATACACAGACGTAATGTCCGCTCCCCCAGTCTTGTAGTGCGGACATAAACTCAGCACTTTTTTCATTGGTAATCCATACAGATTTTGTGCATATGACACAGGTATGTACAAGCTACAAGGGCGTAATGCCACTGATTACACAGCAGTGCAGCGAGCCACAGGGAAAGTGTTAAACAAAGCAAAGAATCCAATATGCTTATTATTTTTTTACTGTATAATTTCAATTAATTACAGGTCAGAAAAAAACTCAAATCTGTAGGATATGTCTGGAAAAAGCTGACAATACTACAAATTTGTTTACTGAAGAAGATCCAAAGGATATTTTGGAAAAAATATTTGAATGTTTTCAAGTAGTTTTTTATTTTGAAGAACATTTGCCATCAGTGATTTGCAGCAATTGTATTAAAGAATTGGATATTGCTTATAATTTTAGACTGAAATGTTTAACTTTTGAGGAAAGATTTTCAAACATATATAAAAATTCATGTATAGTTAAGGAACAAATTAGTTCACATGACCAACATTCCAAATTAGAAGACTATTCTCTAGATCTGAATGAAGATACTATAGATGTACCAAATGATAACACACCGTACATATGTAAGTTAATTAATCTTTTATCGTTGTAAATATATATCAATGATATTGTTTGGCATTTTTAGATTTTTCATTGTAAATCTTACCTTATTTTCTTTTTTCAGGTGATACATATAAAATAGATATAAATGAAGAAAGTTTTAAGTGCAAAATTTGTAATAAAAATTTAAAGTCAAAAGTCTCACTATTGAGACATAACTTGTCAATGCATCAAAAAAGAAAACATCTCGGCAAGGTCACAGGTTATGGCGCAAATAGACGTTATCACTGCACAAAATGTTCATATTGCACTCCTCACAGCCAAACGTTGGTAAATCACATGAGAAGGCATAATGGTGATCGTCCATATAATTGTGAATGTGGTAAAAACTTTACACAGTATGCAAGCCTTGCCGCCCATCGTAAAATCCACAGTGATGCAAAATATTACATCTGTGCAACATGCGGTAAACAGTTCAAGCTTGCATACACACTAAAGAAACACCAAAATGTGCACGAAACTGGAAAATATACCTGCAATGTCTGTCATAAAAATCTGAAGTCCACGCAGTCTCTACGAGACCATATGCATCGCCATTATAATATAAGGAACTATAATTGTGAAGAATGTGGTGATACTTTTGTAACATCATCAGAATTACTTAATCATAAGAAAAAACACAGCAAGGTGAAGAAAATAGAGTGTCATCTATGTGGTTACAAAACTCACACCAAGAAAAATTTAATCATTCATTTGAAAAGGTAAATTGTGTTAAATTTAAATAAAAGATACCAACAATTATTCCTTTGCAACACAACACCTAAGATATGGATTGATGAAGAACTTGAATAAGAACACGATTCAAATATTAAAACTTCCAGGGTCCTTTGTTGCAATGTGTACTTCTATTTTAGTCCTTACTAAATATTGAAAATGTAGGCGTCCTTGTAACTGTATTTGTTACTGTTTAAGACTAGGATGCGTTGTTTTTATTAAAGTTTATGTCCCATTTTAACACTTTCCCTGCGGCTACAACACTGCTGTGTAATTCTGGGCGCGACGCGCTTGCGGCTCCTACACTGTGTTGTAGCGACAAATTTGTATGGATAACGGGCGAACAAAACTGCTGTTTTAATGTCGGCGTTACAAGACTGGGGGCGGACATTACGACTTTGTATTCGTAGATGATACACAGATGCTAAAAAATACAGTATTACAGTAATTTGTGGGCGTATCTTCAATCTAATAAAATAAGCTCCAGTGTAGGGCCGCCTCCTGCAATACTGACCCGATCATATGTATCCGGGCCGCAAGGAAAGTATATTGTCTGTTTCTCTTTCCCTTGTGAAACATTACCACATCATTTAATATAGTCGGTAATTTGTATTTTTATTAAATGTATGCCTTATATTTTCCATTATTCAATAAAGCAATGTATAATATTAATAGATTTGGTACCTTTCAGACACACAGGCGATAAATTGTTCAAATGTGGATTATGTGAGTTTACATTTTATACAAGTAGCGGCTTACGACTCCACCAGCGCGTGCACACACGCGAGAAACCATTTACTTGCCCCACGTGCGCACAGAGATTCACACATAGCACAAGCCTCAACAAACATATGCGTACTGTGCATGCCCTAAATTACAAATGGGGGGATTACAAGTTCAAAGAACTTAATAAAAACAAAAAGAATATAAAACTTAGTGGAGGGGCAACATAAGAAAATAAATTGACCGTTCAAAAAGAAACCTTTTTATTATCAAATTCAGTTACAGCTAAATCTACATGACGTAATATTACGAACATTGATACATAATTCAGGAAATTGTATTGATGAGAAAGCAACCTAACAAATATTCAATAGTGAACTATACTAATATAGTCTCTTTTAATAAGTATCCAATGCATTATCATACTTAATTATTTTAAAAATACACGATTAGAAACAGAACGTAGTGTAATGTTGAAGAAAAGATTTATACAGACAAGTTCTATGTGGATATGAAATTTATAGTTCCTATGTTGTGTAGGCAAAACTAATAAAACTTACATTACTAAAGGCAAAAGATCATTTAATGTCAATAATTATGCTAATAAATTTCTAAGAATAACATTACAATTTAATGTTTACGCATTTATTATGGTATCAAAACCAAGAATGCAATGTATAGAATCTTATTACAAAACTACCGAATTGCCTTATCATTATCATCTTTATAATAAATGTATCTTATAATAATTTCAGAGCAAAAACTAAAGCATAGATGGAACCCAAAACATCATAAATGAGATTATTATATAACAAATCTAGGGTAAAGTATACACAAAAAACCTCTAGATCCAAGGGTTTTCTTAACACTGGACACTTAATTACTCTGCATATTTATATTTTGAAAACCTTTGATCGTGCGCTGGACACTCTGGTAAGGGCGATTTATGTTTTCCCTGGACTTTACACCTACAGACGAAAAAATAGATTCTTCTGTTTGAAAGTCACTTACAAAGCATTTTTCTATTACTGGTCCAAAACTAATAATCAGTTTCTTTGTACTGGAACATAAGCTGTATTGTTCTAGGAAACCAAACAAAGCCAATTATTTTATAGGTAATATTTATACTAATACAAAATTATGCCAGCTATAGTTTTTTGTAAAATAACCAAAAATCAATACAAACATATTCACAGATGGAATAATGGATGGCAATAAACATTGTAGGACCTACAGTGTGTTTTTGCCTTACCTATTTAAAGTTAGCTATAAAGTCCATTGAAAAACTAGACATAGTAATACTGACAAAATCAATCGGGTATCAGTCAAGCTCCACTAAATTTGCCTTCAGGTTGTCTGGTTATATGCATTTTAATACCTTATGCTTTAGTTTTAGTTTTGATAATAGAATGCTCTATCAAAAACATTGCGTTTATAATAAATAGATTCAATTTTAAAAGAAATAATATATGAATAAGCAGGAATATAATTAACTATACTTTAATCTTCCTCGTAGTCTTCGTCGTCTGTTATGTACTTGCGCTGCTTGCGTTTCCTGGTGGGCGTGCTCTTACTTTTACTTTTAAGTTTTATCTTCATTTTCACAGAGCGATTCGATTCTCCGTCTGAATCATCTTCATCTGTTATAAAAATATAATTATATCTTCAATATAAAATTAAAGCTTAAAAATCAGTGCATAATGCAGTCCAAATATGACGATAGGGGAATCCCAAAGTTACTATTTACCTGTTTTAAAAACAGCTTACCCTTTACAGACTAAAAAGCATTTCATCTTATCCTTAAAGTCAACTGGCCCATGGATAGCATCATCATCAAATACGTGTTAGAAGTATAAGTACATTAACGCTTTTGAAGTAAAACACAAATAGGTATTACGGCTATAATACTGTAGGAAGTTTATTCAGAATTGGTTATTATTTAAAAAAGTATTGACTATTCTACAACTGAAAAACTTCTGCTTTGATGTCGTTAAAATAATATGATAAGGTTTTTCTTTTTTATCAGTTTTTTAATATTATACCTACTGCATATAAATAAAACAAGTTAAACTTAGAATATAAATTATTTTGCATTATAATCCTTTGATTTAAATCTCAAAAATCTCCATGGAGGAAGATAAAAGATAGCTATTATAAATAGAAATATATTACCTTTGTCATTATCATCAGAATCATCAGAATTCTGTCCGCTTTCGTACCGGCGTCTAAACTCTATGAACACGTTGCGCAAACGCACAGAATCTTCGTAAATCAGCGACGCTTCCTCATTGTAAGTTTGAGCGTTGGCGCACAGCGTGAAGAAATCCCTCTCCAGGTCTGATATATCGTTGTACTATTGAAAATTAAGGAAGGCTTTAAATCGGCTACCGCCAAATTAAAACAACATGACCAACTCATACTATGCACATTTTTTTTATGTCAGATGAGTAGCAAACGAGCATGTAAACCACCCGATGTTAAGTAATCGCAGCCCATAGACGTGAGCTCGAACGTTCATCCTCAGGAGTAGCAACGTAGGTACGCTGTTACTCCTGACGACTAAGATTGACGCCTCGTTTCAAAGTGTAATCGGCAACCGCATTTACTTTTGCTTTACGGCAGATTATGAGTGCGCCGGTGATACCTCCCCGGTCGAACTATAGTTCTCACATAAATGATTCAATTTGATCCATGATTACGAATTACTAACTCCATTCCATATTTTTATAAGAAAACACTGAGAAAGTTTAAATAACTTACTTTGCCATCTTCAATCCTGTTCATTATTTTCTTTATATCTAGTGGCTTTTTGATGACGTCATAATAATCCGGGAGTTCCCGCCGCGATGGCAGCTTCATGAATGGTTCCGACAAAACTCTGCCACCCCTGCATCAAAATTGATAAATTTCACTATGGAGCATTTTCTGTGTCACCAAACGAAAGTCAAGTTAACTAAGAAAAACTTACTCATCAGTGTAATCGATAACTTTTTTCATTATATTTTTCAGCCGCTTCTTCAACAGGTTTATTTCAGTTTTACTCTTCTTTTTGGATGAACTCGGCATTTCATCTTCGTCCGAATCTTCTTGGTTGCGACTAAATTGAACATTATAAAATATTTTAAAAAGGGCATTATTGAAAAAAAAAACTGCAGTAAAAATATAAAAACAATGTATGTCTTATATGTCAATATTCCAAACTCCATAATTGATAAAAAAAATCATTTAGGAATTATATCAAATATTGTTTATAAACTACAATATAAAATAAATAAAGTACAAGCTTTTACACTATGGGTGGCCAGAGAAATTTAAATTAAGCCTTCAAGGATAAGTCTGTTATGTTTAACAATGCACCTTAGTACTTATCACTGCAAGGAATATGTCCGTATAGCTAAGCTAAGCTAAGTAACAGCTGTAGCGATCACTTAATGTTAAATGTTCAGCACGTTTGTGGTACTCTTCTAATAATAAAAAGACTGATGCGATCACTCACCGTCGCCTTCGCCCTTTCTTTCGCCTCTTGTCGAGGACCTCATCATCGTCATCTTCCTCCTCCTCATCCTCGTCAAATTCCTCGTCGATGGCCTTCAGCCACTCCTTCTCCGTGAGCGAGTCGCGGTAGTCCACTTCCTTGCGCTGTCGCGAGCCACGCCCGAGGGTTTCATCTTCGTCCAAGTAATTCCAACTTTGTCCCTGTATTCAAATAAATTTCTATCGCAAAGAGTGTACCTAAATTATTTAAATTAAGTCCGAGAAATTCATTGGTATGTTATGCTTCAAACAAGTCACATTTACAAATTTGCACTGGAGCAAAATTGTGGAAAACACTGAATACCTGAAGGTCCACCATTTATGGGGAAAAACTTGTGCCCAGTGATGTAAAATTGAAAACATTTGATATTCTCAATGTTGACTTAACATAATTATTTTTTATAATTTTATATAACAGAATTAAAGTAGTATTTTTATCTATTAAAATGATAGTGAATTTACTTTGTTTCATGGCAATGCTTAAATTTCACGAGAATTTTATTATTGTCCCTTTTTGTGATTGTTTTCTGAAGTTCTAAATTTCAATGAATCCTGTTATACAAAATGGTAGTGACAGCCCTTGGGACAAACCTAGCCTACCTTGCTACAAACGACTTCATCGTCGTCCTTGACGAGCCAGTCGGGGAGCTCGGACTCGTCGATGAGGCGCGACTGCGTCTCGACCTTCTTGCGCTCCAGGTCGATTTGCTTGAAGATCTCCAGCTCCTCCTCCGAGCGCGCTATCATTTCGTTTATCAAGTCATCGTCTGGTACCTCATTCTCCTCCTAGGCAAACATTTTAGTTGCAAACTGAGTCTATACACATACACGATTTTGCTCATTTTTATTATAATGACATAATTCTGAAGAAACATTCCCAATATCTGCTATATTTATATGGAGATCCACATAAGCTCTAATTTAAAAATACTATACATTCGTAGTTATGACTATCCTGGGTGCTAAGGTTGACAATTGGCGTGATTTGCATTTGTCACCCAAAAACACAAAATTTGTTTCCAAATCTGACTGCTGGTTTGTTGCTTTTTACTGCTAGTTCTTTTACTATTATAACAGTAGTATGAATTTTCAGTAATCTTACATATATCCTATAAATAAAGTAGTGCTTCAAAGAACCTACTAACACAAATTTAAAAAATATATATCAGAATATGCATAATTCAACAAACATA
The DNA here is from genome assembly GCA_018251015.1 of Phocides pigmalion okeechobee. Taxonomy (NCBI): domain Eukaryota; kingdom Metazoa; phylum Arthropoda; class Insecta; order Lepidoptera; family Hesperiidae; genus Phocides; species Phocides pigmalion. The sequence goes on along the minus strand of DWON01004686.1, from coordinate 7,083 downwards.
CCTCTTCATCATCTCCATCTTGATGCAAAATGCTTTGTAGAAACTGCTGCCTTTCAGATCCAGTAGACTTTTGGTCAAACATACCAGCTTGAATAACTTTCTCATCCATGTTCAACTTGTACCTAACATAAAAACAATAGTTTTATATATTTAGAATTCTCTGATTCAATTTCAGAAGTTGAGTTATTAACAAGCTCATTGTTAACTTATATTTGAGGTTCTAATTTGAATGGTAAGAAATATGTACCTGGCTGCGGCCAAGATTCTCTCTTCAACTGAATTGACAGTCATCAATCTCAATACACGCACTTCGTTACGTTGTCCGATACGATGGGCGCGATCTTGCGCTTGTAAATCCTAAAAAATGTGAACTGTTATTACGAACATATATTAAGCAGCATCATACTCTGTAATAATTTCAATCTCATTCGGGGATGAGAGCAGCTCACAACATATCGTGTAGACTATTCTTTAGTTTAAAAAAATAGCTTTAGGTTACAAAACTAATTTCAGGTATAAATCCAGTTATACTTGAAATGGGTTACATATGTTCAAAGGTACAATAATTATTTATTAACAAAAGTGCAAAATAAAAATATGTGAATCAATGTTATTGAGTACCATTAGTGTTGGATTAGTTCAATAATAACGACCATGTCATTTTATATGTATTTTTTAAATATAATCACTACAAATTTTGCGAAACAGCAGATAACTATGGTTTGACAACTTCCGACAGATGGGATTTCTACAAATTGCGTCGTATGACACGTGCCAAGTAACGGAACATAAAGAAGAGGAAAATCAAAACATGCCCCATCTGGTGTCGCAATTACCTGATGTGGGTTCCAATCGGAGTCGAAGATAATGACGGTGTCGGCGCTCTGCAGGTTGAGGCCGAGCCCGCCCGCGCGCGTCGACAACAGGAAGATGAAGTAGTCCGAGCCCACATCGTTGAACTTCTTCAGCAACTCGCCGCGGTCCTCCGCCTTCGTCATACCGTCCAGTCTGACACATCACAAACAAATTACTCAATAAAAGTGGGAGATGACCCCTTAAAGCTAGTGAAGGCTTTTTGCTGTCAGAAGACTTAGAGGAAGGAGAGGGCGATTAGCGGGAATTTCCTTCGTGCTACAATGTCCATTAGGGGGCAATAGCTTTGAGAAACTGTGGTATAAGACATTTTTTATTAATCCTACGAATAAAGCTGAAAAGTAAATTAAGGATCCAAAGATTTTTTATACAACAATTAATTAACATTACAAGCGACAAAATTTTCTAATGAATGAATAAATATATCTAGTATGCCAAGCTAATAAATAAAGCATAAATGAGAATATGCCCAAAACTGAAATTGTTATTATTTTGAAATAATGAAGACTAACCTCAAATATTGGAATCCTCTCCATGAGAGATAGTCTTCGATGATGGTCATGCACTGGGTCATTTGACAGAACACCAGCACCCTGTGTCCTGTCTGCTTCAGTTTCGGCAAGATCCGGTCAAGCAGCTCAAATTTACCAGACACCCGATATAGGTCAGGCCTAGAAAGTGACAAAATTCATGTTTAAGTATCAGTACAAGAGAAGTAATTAGCAAAATTACTATATATACACAGACTGTATAATATTAATGTTTAGTAGCGATCGAAGTTTCAACTGACCAATTCAATAGCAGTATGTAGTGTTTCTACAATGGAAAATGAGTAATGATTTCTGATGAAGTTGTGTGTGCTTTGTTGCATATGTGGGAACGTGTACGTGTGTGCGTGATTATTTGTTCTAGTAAAATATATTCGTGTATACCCGCTAACAACCCCGCCGCCGGTGCCGATGTGGTCGCAGAACTTCTCCTCGATGTGCGGGAACATGAAGGGGTGGTTGCACAGCTTACGCAATTGCACGATGGTGTTCATGAGCGCCTTGGCACCGCCCTTTCCCTTGTTGCCCTTCTCAGAACCGTCGGTCAATAGCACGCCCTTAGACTGCATGTGTCTAGTAAGTATAACAACATTGATATAACGGAAAAAAAGGTTAAACCTGTAGTCAGCTTATATATTTTGTGTTACATTGTCAAATCTTTATCATACTGGGGATAATGGCCCTCCGAGACTCTTATATAGGGATTGAATGCGGTTGGTATGTATGATTTACTTCATACAAACTATTTGTAAATACTAATTATTTTAAAGGTGGGAGAACTATAGTTCGACCGCGGGGGTACCACCGCCGCCATCATAATCCACCGTAAAGCATTACTTGTATTTCGGTTGGAGAGGTGCGGTTGCCGGCTACACTTTGAAGGAAGGCGACCATCTTAATCCTCAGGAGTAGCAAAGCATCTACGTTCGAGCGCAGATAGGAATTCGGTCGTGTTTGTGGTCTGTACATGGATGTCTATGGGCTGCGACCATTAAACATAAGGTGGTTTGCATGCTCGTTTGCTACTCTTCTCATATAAAAAAATCTAATCTGTTTTATGTGTAGCACGGTGCATGCCAAACTCCTTTTCTCGGATTTACTTACTTGTAGAGCACGCGCTGCAGGCCGCTCATGTCGCACTTGATGATATACTCTACTTTGTCGGGCAGCTGACTCTCCACCTCCTTCTTCAGCCGCCGCAGCAGGAATGGACGTAGCACTTTGTGCAGACGACGGATGATCAAAATTGTTTCTTCTTCGTTTAGTTCAACCTATACAAATTACCGGCACATAAATATCTAAATAACATTATTTTGTAATGTAACAGCTTTACAGTATTTTTTTTCTTGAGTGCCACGAATGTATACACAGTATATCAGACCGGCATAGTTACCGCTTTGTTGAGCTGGTCGCATAACTATATAGACTATTGATATCTTTATATACAAAATAGCCTCGATTTCTTTTTCAATTTTATATTAATACCATAGTATTTCTATTGAACATGACATGATAAGGCATTTGTGTCGCACTATATACCTAGATGCCACAATTTCGTTATAATGACAAATATATGCATAATTTATAAAAGTGAACTCGTCCTACAGGACGCGAGTAAAGGATCATTATACTTTCGCATTAATTTTATTTTGAGAGTAAAACGAACATGAGATAATCGCATCGTTTAGTTGCCCTCTATTAGGACAACGATTGTAAGTGTGCGAACCTTCTCGCCCGTGGTGGCGAAGGGCGCGTTGAACCACTGCTCGAAGGTGGAGCAGCTCTTGAATATGGAGGGCAGCAGGAAGTTGAGCAGCGCCCACAGCTCCGGCAGCTTGTTCTGCAGCGGCGTGCCCGTGAGCAGCAGGCGGTGCGGCGCCACGTAGTGCGTGTTCAGCACCTGCGTGAGCTTGCAGTGGTGGTTCTTCATGCGGTGGCCTTCGTCGATTATCATGTATTTCCATTGTACCTACATTCGAGTACTCGTTTAATTTCAAACATGGATTTTCTTTGTGTTACAAGAGTAGAAAACCAAAAACAGAGACGTCAATGTGAAAACGCAAACAGGATCAAAGTCCTGTCTGAGGGCATACGTAGATACGATGCCACATCCAAGGACAAAGATGGTGGTCTCACTTGTGAGTGTATGGTTCCCAAAAACCATATCTGTAGATACCAATACAGAAACAAGTAAATCTCTGAGGTAATATAATATATCAGTTTTATGTATTGTGTATATATGAGTGTGTAGTGTATATTAATAGTGGCTAGTATGATAGTACTGTGTATTATCAGTAACCACATTAAAATTAAATTAAAAACCTTTCTACACTCACAACTGCTCATACAATGTCCTCTACAGCAGATATTACACATGAAAACATGACCAAACTCCAAGGAAAAATGTAGTGGATTTGTGAGAGGGTATGATGTATACCTTATGGGTCCGATACACGGGTTGTTAACACCTCATATTTTATTGTTTATGTATTGATTAACAGATATGAATATAAAAAGCGTATTCCATAATTAGCACTAACATTAATTGATATAATATGCAATGTACGCAGGCTAACCTTGGCGAGCACGCCCTTGTCCTTGATGACGTACTCGTAGGTGGTGAGCAGCACGTTGAACTTGGTGGAGCGCATCTGCGTCTGCACGAGGCGGCGCGACTGCGGGGAGCCCTTGTACGACACCACCTGCACCGTCGGCGCCCACTTCTCGAACTCCAGCACCCAATTCGATAACGTGCTGAAGGCATTTGAATATGTCAACAAAATTTGTCGTGATATAGTAGACGACATACAATACTGGCCTGAGAGAAAAATATAGTTTAATCAGGGAAGAACTACTGCCAATCTCAATTCGTCGTAAACCAATCATGCTTATTATGTTTCAGCTGTAGGTGACTTGCCAGGAAGACAAGTGAAGCAGTCTCAAGCAAATATCACCACCACTTATACAAATTTTTATCAGAAATATGATTAACATGAAATCTTACCTAAGAGGCACAATAATAAGGAATGGCCCATTGACTTTCTTTTTCTCCATGAGATAGGTGACCAATGCAATGGTCTGGATGGTCTTGCCAGGACCCATCTCATCTGCAAGAATGCCGTTCAGGTTGTTGTTGAATAGTGACACCAGCCACTCCAGACCCTAATAACAGTAATAATTATATTGATTTTCACTCTAAGATTCTACAGAACTGAACCCACATACTTCTAAATATTGTGTCATTATAAAACTTGGCAACGATGTGTAGCTCTGATGATAATAAAGTATTAGTCAGATAATGATGGAAGGTAAGCTCTAGAATTGCACAACGGAACAAGGTATCGTAACTTTTATTTGATTTATTCCAATTTTGTTGGAAATTTTAAATCAAAAATTGGTTTTCAGAATTCATCAAATCATAAAATCCAATAAAATACCAACCTTGATTTGATATTCTTTCAATTTTCCATTCACCAGAATGCTGGCTTGTTCCGTAACAGATTCATGAACTGTGTGAGCAATGCTGGAAATAATTAATACATAAGTAACTATACATAACGAAAGCAAACTCTAGCGATTATTTGCGGTCGACAATTCTTGGCATAATAAAAATTACGCACAGGTATAATTCTTATTATGGGAAAATAAGATCGTGATAATTATGCCACTTTTTCATCCAAAGGAAATACGTAATAAATGAACAATCCCAAAGTAAAATTGTTTTGAATGTCGTTTGAAGTCGCGATTATAGTCGAGGTTTAATATGACACCCACTTTCTAATTTTGTTTAGGCCAAATTCCCCACTCTCAAATCTTTAAAAAAATATCTTCTCTTAATATTTTAATTCAATCTCAAAATAAGGAATAAAATAACGGACCAGAACAGGTTTGATAGAACAAACATGTCACCTGTAGTAGGTCTGCTCCTCGGTCTTGTACTCATCGTCCTCCACTTTGGCCTTTTTGATCATATCGCGCGCCTTCTCCTCGTCCGTCTTTTCGCGGTCGCTCTTCTCGTCCCTGTGTCTCTCCCTTCTCTCGCGCTTTTCTGTACCATACCATAAATACCAACAAATGTATATGTTATTTATTAAGCATACGCAATAAATAAAAACACTAAAATTAAATTATTGATGTTGGAATTTTATATTAAGTTAAAAGAGCCAAGTTTAAACACTTAACGTTGAAAAAAACTTTTTTCTTAATTATTACAATTTTGAATACATTATAATGTATTCAAAATTGTTTGAACCGTTTTTCGAAGTCTATATCGGATTTTTTTACGCAAAATGATTAATTTTGTATTAAAATAGTAATACCCCTTTCCACTTGATAATTACAAACTCTACGACCTTAATTGAGGATGGAGCAGACAGTCAAGTCGCGCATAAACGAACATATCGCGGTAAACTAAAAGTTAACAAAATTAGTACCTAATGTACATACCATCGTCTTGACTGTCGTCGCCCGAATCTTCCGAGTCAGACAACACCTCCCATCCGGGGTGTGCTTCCATCCAATCTTTGAGTTGCGACAACAGTGGAGCCTCTTCGCCTTTCAACACCTAAATAAATTAGTTTGTCATTGATACGCAAGCCTTTAAATCTTTAAAATGAAACTATTTTGGATATTGAAATAGACATAAGAGTTCATGTCAACATACGAGTCGTTCTTAGAGCATTTTAAAAGTAAAATGTTGTAAGTTTTTTAAAATGAAGCTTAAATAACTAATTAGATATTTCATTACAAACTTTACTTACTGAATTAAAATAGTATATAATCTATTACTTTATTAAAAAATCCTAAAACATAGTTTACTATAATTATAAACGTGAACAGTTAATAAACAGATACGATAATTCATGGATGCATACTTCTCCTGTCTTGGGATCCATGACACTGACTCTCGAATCAGATGTCTGGGAGCTGTCATCCAATGCATCGATCTCGCCGCCTTCTAAAAGCTTCTTTTTTCTTGATTTCTATGATAAACAGGTGATTTTGATATTAGTGGTCAAGTTAATAAAATCTATATGTTTGTACATGTCTCGGCCCTATGTTATAGAAATTATTAATTACTTAATTCCATAGAGAACACTAATATTTCTTACGATTTCTATGATTTGCAAGATAATCTTAAATCTACCAACTTTTTACGGTTTCAGTCATCTATATCATATATAGTATAATAGTGTTTCCCATTTTTTCATATTTCATTCAGTTTGAAAGTAACAAAATATAAGCAATAAGTAATTACCCGCTTCCTGCGCTCCTCCTCCTGCTGCTTCTTGCGCTGCTCCTGCTTGTGCTGCTTCACCATCTCCGTGAGACTGGCGATGTACTCGTCTGTCTGCGACAGCAGGAACGCGAGCCGCTTGTCTTTCTTCTGATCGATAAGCTTCCTGTAGCCCTCCTCGTCCTCCGCCATCAAGCTAACAACAGTATGAAATATTAAAACTGTACATGCAGCTTATATGCCAAGTGTAAAATTTAATTTACTTTAATTCGAATCTCGCAAGGGAATCAAAATCTACAGGGTACTTCCCGTAAACTCAGAAACTGTTGAAATTTGTTACGAAGCAACGTATTACAGCACAGATAAAGGAAAAATTGCGGAAACCGTAAATTTTTAGTTACATCACATATATATATATATTAATAA
>DWON01004685.1:0-15909 GCA_018251015.1 Phocides pigmalion okeechobee | reverse complement strand
TGTGGTTGCCGGATACACATTATTGGAGGCGACCATCTTAGCCCTCAAGAGTCACATCCGCGTCCATCCTTAAATCAAACTTCTGCTCTATTTGAGGTTGGACGTGGTTGTCCGTGAGCTGCAGTGACCACTTAACATCAGGTGGCCTGCATGCCCGTTTCTTACTCTTTCACAATAAAAAAATCCTTCTTTGGATTGAAAGAAATTCGTAAGTTTTTGTTGTGTAAGGAGACATAATATTGACTTCAACTTGTGACACTATTCAAATTGTATTGTATTGTATTTTATTTGCACAGCAGAATAAGGATATTTTCTATTCAATAGTAACTATTGCTTTATACCGCTCACTCAACAATACTTCATTTGCGATGATTCAAACGGTTTCATTTTATTTACTGTAAATTTTATCCTATTTCCTGGTGATGTGATTTTGTATGCGAGTTATTTACAGTTAGTACTTTATTATTTAACTTACTATGCCTGCGACTTCGTCCGCGTTTATTTTATACATTTTCACACTATAAAACAACTTACGCATACATGCATCCAGTCATTATTTAATTTCTTGTCCAATTTAAAAAAAAAACTTAACTTATTATGCACCAAAACCTTCCTCAGGAATCACTCTACCTATTATAGAAAAGGAAAATCCGTCTAGGATACTTTAAGTTTATCACGAACAGACAGACAGATGCGACGGGGGACTTTGTTTTATAATATTTAATAGATACCAATCTATTTAATAAAACTCTTTAAATTTGAAAAGTAGAATTAGTAACTATTAAACATTGTCTTAAATTTACTGTAACAGTCGTTTTTAAACGGGTTTTTTAATCGTAAAATATTGTTTTTATAAGGTATTGGTTTTTTAAAGAAGATTATATTTCTTGGGAGATTATGCGCTATATTTTTATCAAAAATTTGTTATTGAACAAAAATTCTCGATTTATTCTGGGTTGCTGTTACCCGTATTGATCTACGGAGCCGAGACGTCTTTCACTATCGGTATTCTGAAAAGCTTGAAAATAGAGAGAGATATGCCTAGTATTTCGTTATATGACGAAATTGCGTTGAAGAAACCCGTAGACGAACTAAGCTCAATAAATTAGCTCTTGGAGTTAGCAGGCTAAAGCGACAATGTGCCGGCTACACCTAAAAGCGAGGCGACCTTCTTAGTCCCCGAGAGTAGGAACGCATTTACGTACAAGCTCAGATAGAGGTTGTTTGAGGTTGTATGTAGTAGTAAATGGACTCCAGCGACTACTTAATTGCTCCTTTGCTGCTCCCCTCATATTAAAAAAATCTATTCTGTGTCGTTACGGAATTCTTAGTATGCAAATTTGACTCGCAATAGGCCGATTTTTAAGAACTTGTAATATTTCTTTGTTGTTAGCAGTGCATGAGAATCTATAAACGATTCTGCCGAAGGGCTATTATTTTTTTGAGAAAAGCATAACGACATAGGATAAAAAGGTTAACTGTGAAACAATTTTCTCAACCAATTGTACTTAGCAGCGCTATTTGAACCCTTGTGGGTATTTTTAGTGACGGGAGGGTTGAGTAGTTCCCTTAAGGCGATTAGTATACGACCCTCGCGACCCGTGAAACACGGTTGGTCTGAACATAACATGCTTCTGGAAAATTAAACACCACAAATGAGAATATTTTTACGGACATATGGGGTCGGTTTTTAAACTAATTTCATATTGGAATTTATATTTCGCTATTCGTATATCGCGCAGACAAAGCAGGCTATATCTCAATAGTTAAAGAACATTCGCAGTCACAGAACAAGCTCGCAGAATAAACGCAGTCTAAAAGAACGATCCGAAGAAGTGCAGTAGCATATCCTCAACTTAGGTCCATTGGTTGGGACCAATGCATGCAGCTACATGAACTTCAGGTGATCTCCACTGAACGTCATTACGTCATCCCTGTTTGGTGGGAGAGGGAGCAATAGGGTTCCAAAAACACCTCAGTAACTTCAACAAAGATGATGGTTTTAAGTTAGCACAAATGTGGAATCCAGTGGTTAGTTTATGTAAATTACAAATAGTGCAAAGTTCAGTAAGTAAAGATACAGTTAGTGTTGTATGTCGTGATATGGAACGACGAAAAACGAACTAGACGTAGGGTAGATAGATTATTCTATCATTAGAATCTGTCGTGACGACGTGTTCAGCCGTGACGACGAGCCATGACATTGGTTCAAAATGTCTTCCAAAATAAAAAATCGTTAATCGTAAGTAACGTTACATAAAATGTAATGTAAATTCGTAAATTACGTCAAATATATAAAAGGTTTATAACACACCGTTCCATGGATGGTTTGCGTAGATTTGATCCAATAAAAACCAAATATTGTTGTAGTGTTCATACATAGTAAATGGTTTCTGCTGTGTCTTATAAATAATGTATCAAATATCCTGACATCGTCAACTAAAAATAGACTGAATTATGAATATGGTGAAATTTTTGTATGTTCGACTTGGGAAAGGTCTTTGTTCAGCTTATGGTTATTAATGGATTGTGGCGACTTTCCGCAACTCGACAAGAGATGGCGCCACACGATCCTGAATCACGGCGTCGAAGTTTTCTGAATATCTTGCATATATACGAGTACAAACTCCGAAATGAGACATTCGGAGCACGGCCGCTCCCCAAGCAACATCATCCCGCCTGGAGGGAGATCTCCCTTCGCTAAAGGTTACTTTTAAATAATCAGACTCCAAAAGAGAGAAGTATGTATTTATCTACTAATATTCAACTGCAAAAGAGAGTGTTTGTTTTGAGTATGCATGTAGCAAGTAAGTAGTAAGATTGTCGCCTAGCTTGTAAGGATAGCTGCAACCGAAACTGCTCCACGGCGGATTATGGAGACAGCGGTAGTACTTCCCTGATAGTACTAGTATAGTACCTTGCAAATCAATAAAGTATCCAAGCTTTATGAAAACAAAACCTCAAGGATAATAAGAGCTTTACATAAAAGCTTGTTTATTCACGCGAGCTTCGTCGCCGGTAAGCTCATTATTGTTTCTAGAGATATTACATCGTTAGTGTCATATTGCGTTGAGTGTAAGATTTATTATGTTACTAGACTAGCAAATTAGCGTGCATGTCCTGTGGTGTCCTCTCTCAAATAAATCTCAAACATTATCTGAAATCTGATATCAAACGTGGATGCATTCCCGAGGACTAAGATAGTCGCCTCGTTTATTAGTGTAATTGGTAACCACACCTCTTTAACTGAAACACAATTAAAGATTTCGGTTACTTTCTGGATCTTTTCATTGTATTTATGGGGAGGTGCCATCATCAAATGCCTTTTCAAATATGAAGCTTAGTTGCATTTCGATGGAAAGGTGTAGTTATCGGCTCACTTACAAATGCATTGACCAGATGGTCAACGCATATGCAAGAACTCCTGAATATAGTTATATATAATATAACTATATTCAGGAGTAGCAACGCATTCTGTGATTGACTTTAAGTAGGACTCTTGTTCTTTATGGACTTGGTTATAGAGGTCCACGGACTGCAGTGACCACTTACCAACAGGTAGACTGCATGTTTGATTACTATGTCTGTTTTACAAAAAGCTACCTAGGAATTACCTTTTTAAGAAGAACACAAAAACAATGAACGAAATATAATTAAAAATACATGTCTTATTGATGATCAGAATACACATCAGATTATAGATCTCATAATTATATTTTCTCTTAACGTAAATGGATTTTCACATGATCATTTCGAATAAAAAAGAGTCATCAAATTCGGTTCACGGATTAAAGAATAATTGCTGAACATACACAAAAAGAAACGAATTGATAAACTTTCTCATTTTTATAAGTCGGTTACAAATGGCTTTACAGCGAATGAAGAGGGTATCTAAGGTACATAAATCAGACTACATTCTAAACATATATTCAATTATGATCTTTTGACTCAAGTATCTTTTGACTCAATTATCTTGTTGACTCAGTTATGATCTGTTTGGCTCAATTATGACCTTTTTGATTCATTTATCTTTTCGACTCAGTTATGATCTCTTTGATTCAATTATATTTTTGACTCAGTTATGATCTTTTTGACTCAATTATGATTCAATTATGGATACTTCAGTCCTAGTTAATCACAGTCCAAACCAATACGTTGTGATTGCGAAAAGACAATATAGGAACTCAAATAAAGCCTTCGGTCTGCGAGTAAATTTCCCGCGCTACGCTAGTTCGAGAGAGATAGAAGATATAATGTATGGGGAAGAAAAGGATGCAGTATATTCAAAGATTATGTACTCGACACAAAGTCGCTACAATGTATGTTTTATAGCGAAGAAAATGTTAACTCACAGTTCAGTGGTATTCGATTTAGTTATTTCATTGTGATTGTTATAGTTTTTCTTTGTATGCATTATGTGTACAAATAAGTGATTAATTAAATGTTTTATTAATTACATTTATCAATGTTTTATGCAGTTATTAATGTTTATTATACAAAAGTTTTAATCAAAATTAGTACCTTTGTGTTGGGTCAGTTTTTAACTTTCATTTTGTATTGGAAAAGTGGCAAACGAGCAGGTTATCTGATGTTTAATGGTATCTGTGGCTCATGAACATCTATGTCCAACCTCAAACAAGACGTTAAACAGTTTTGTCTGAAGTTGTGCGAAGATACGTTGCTACTCTTGAGATGGTCGCCTCGTTTGTAAGTTTAATCACCAACCATACCGTAAATTGAAGTACAAATTAAGCATGCAGTCTGCTGGTAAGGAGTGACTATCTGTCATGGATAATTGTAATCAGTTCGAGCACTAAACAGGTGGTGAGATCACCATAAGATTAATTTTAAACTAATATTGCGGAATATTTACATTTTACTATATACCAGGTAATCACTATTAACGAATTTTGACTGCCGATTTTTTGAGCCAATGGCATTATTATTTTCCACATTTTTCCGTTGATTTCTTTCTTCCTCCAACGTTAGCCAACAGGACACTCAAACCCTATGATTTTACATGTATCTGGACATTCATTAAGTATATACATATAATACCTCACAGTGAAATAAAATATTTGAATTTAAATTTTGAAAAAATAATTAAACATTATTTATTTAAATGTAATTATAATAGTAAGATGTGTAAGATCACCTGATAGCGTAACAGCGAGCGGTATGACGCTCTGTCATACCGTCATGCCCCTTCTCCGCCATCGCTCTCATTTCTGTTTATTTTTATTGTATTATATTCTCTATATACTATAAAAAATAATAAATACAACCTATTTATTTTATAATAGAAATTGTGTACTAATATCTATTTTCCGATATTTTTTTAAATTATTATTTTTATTTCTTTATTACTGATATAGAATATTCTATTATTCTATTATATGTTGCAATAGCTATACATTACAATTTACTCAATGATTTACGCGTAATCGTAAAAATAAATCTTAATATAGGTGTCATTTACATACTATTACCATATAACTTAGTACATACACAATCTATTTGAATACAATTACAGGACGTCGAGTACAATACACAGAAAAAAGGTTAATTATTTCCAGTGATTTAGTTTTAACGTACCATTAAGGTTTTGTTTCTAAAACAATGGTAAGATAATTGGTCGTTAAAGTTTTCGTTAGCGGTACCTATCCACACGTTGCTACGTTATACTGTAAACAATGAAACTATAAATCTGAATTTTTACGATACGGTAATTGAGTAAACTTATTAAGTAAATGAAAATACTCAAATCAAAATTGAATAGTAGATGGTTAACTATGCATAAAACTGTTTTATGGTTTTTTCATACTGTTCTGAAAAAATAATTGTGTACTAGCGGTGCCTGTAACTTCGTCCGCGTTTATATAATATAATTCTAAAATAAAAGTAACCTAAATTATTCCATATTACATCAGCTATCTGCCAATGAAAGTCCCGTCAAAATTGGTGTAGTCGTTCCAGAGATTAGCCGGAACAAACAGACGGACAGACTGATAGAAGAAGGTTATTTTAATCTTACATACAGACACTACAATTTTATTTATTTCTATAGACGCATTCAGTGATTTTGTGTAATAGAAGGAAGAAGGGTGATACCACCGCCGCCCTCATAATCTGCTGTATTACTTGTATTTCGGTTGGAGAGGTGTAGTTGTCGTTTACACTCGCAAGAGAAGCGATCTCAGTCCTAAAAAGTAGTAACGCAACTGTGAACAAGGTCAGGTAGTAGTTTACTTCTATTTGATGTTAGACGTGGGTCAAAGGTGGTAGAGCCGTTAGAGCTCGCCCGGGGCGGCACCACCGCCACCTTAATAACTCGCTGTAAAGCAACATGTTCTTTATGTATTGTTTTCCGATTCGGGAGGTGTGGTTGCCGGATACACATTATTGGAGGCGACCATCTTAGTCCTCAAGAGTAAGAACGCATTCACATCCATCCCTAAATAGAACTTCTATTCTATTTGAGATTGGACGTGGTTTTCCATGGGCTGCAGTGACCACTTACCATCAGGTGGCCTGCATCAACATAACTATTTTGGATAACAATGCATGCTGAGCTATGTCACGTCATTCTAATATGGCGGATCATCGAAGAGGGCGGACTAGTTATTTTTCTGTACTACCACAGTATGGGTATTAAATGGAAGGGTTTGATGAGGAAAACACGAAAACTAATACAACTTCACATTAAATCCAAAAGGTATATTTTATATTTAAATAACGTACATATTAAAGTACACAACTGAACTTCTGTCCGAACATAATCTTTGCGCTTATCATCAGGCTCTGGCAGTCTGAAGCGACGCGCGCTAGCTCCCTCTCGCGTCCTGAAACCGGAACTGGATTGTTTGAACGTAAGTACAATACAAATATACAAATATCTTTTTAATTCGTAAACAGTGTATACATATTATAATTGGAAACTGCTGCTTTTACTTTTAGTTTACTTTGTTTCTTAGTTTTCTTTGTTGCCGAAAGCGTTTTCCTCAAATTAAATTGTCATTCGAATTTTATTTCATTCTAAGGTTTTTTCATACACTTAATTGTCAAAGCAACAATGTAAAATCAGTTCGTTGGCTTTGAGGGCCTGTTGGCTAAGGTTGTTCGGGAGAAAAACTACAAGGCTGTAACAAAATGTTTAAATGTCGTGTTTGTTTTGTTTTTGTGTGTGTGCCTGCATGTGTGTGTGTATGTTTATTTTGTGCTGTTGTCTCCTGTTAACATTTACCGATGAGTTCCTTACACTGCTATAAATTTAATTTAGTAATAATTATATTATATTCTATAAGAACTGTCTAAATATAGAATGGATGAAGTACTTTTATTATTTTTCATGATTCTTGTATTAAGTATCGTGCTAAGTGTTTGTGAAGACGTAATGTTGTGTTCTGTGAGGATCTTTATCAAGGTGGCAGAACTACAGTTCGATCAGAATAGTACAACTGCCACCCTCACAGTCCGCCGTAAAGCATTCTTGTGTTTCGGTTGGAGAGGTGCGGTTGTCGGCTACACTTACAAGCGACGCGACCATCTCAGTCCTCAGAATTAACGCATCTATGCACGACGTCAGGGCGGAAGGACTCTGTACTGTTTGATGCTGGTTTCCGTGGGCTACAGAGTCCATTATACATCAGATAGCCAGCATTTGCAACATTTGCTATTTTTTCAACATAAAATCTTTTCTATTAACACAACGTAACTCGCTTGGTAACTTTTAAACAGTAGGTGGTTAACGTTAACTGGAATTAATTTTAACTAAAATTAATGTTACACCTAGAACGTTATTTATCTGTGGTATAAAGTACTAAGTGTATTTAATTACAGCGTCGCTTATTACTATACGTGTTTGGGCCACAAACGTAGTTTTATGTGTTAGTTACGTCTAGTCTGAAGATACGTAAATCATTTATGAAAATAAATAATGTACGAAAAATGTTAAGCGCGTTTAGTTCTGTTTGCGTATCGTGAATAATCGATTAGCTAAGCAACGTTCGCGGTCAGAAGTTGGACGGGTGACCATTGGTGGAAAACATAAGGCATATTTAAAGAGCACATTTAGCAGTGATTAATAGATGGAGTGAATAATAAATTTTTGTCGGAGACCGTGTGGTATTTCTTCGAAAAACATTGGACACATGGATAGACCCATTACGATAGTCGACACAAATGCGTGTTGGAGCAGTATGGTGGATGTACTCCATCCGTCCTAGGATAGGCGTCCTAGGGTGACCTTTGCCCAGCCGTGGGATACATAAGGTTCAGCCATCGAGAAAGTAGCGTATATCTACATAATTATGATAGTTTAAACTGATATTATTGTGGAATTTATAAATTCTACGTGTATCGTGATATGGAACCCAAAATGAACGAACAAGATGAACGGTAGATAGTTTAGTCTACCATTTGTAACTATCGTCAGTTTCCCTCGCCACCGCAGTTTAGCCGTGACCACGATCCATGCAACTGGTTCGAAAGAACTGAAATTAAAAATCGCTAATCGTGAGTATCCGTTATATAGTAAAATGTATGTTTATTTCGTACGATTATTTTGGTAAAACATCAAATTAATGGACATTATAAAAGAACTTGTTCTTTAATATAATTTTTACTGGAAAAATATTAGATGTTTTCGGCTTCAACGGAAAGTATAAGAGAAACCTTAATAATTTTCAGACAGGAAAATATTCAATTTAAATCTTAATTGTTAACTTCCAAGGTCTTTTATAAGCAAAACATTGGTTCCTGTTTATCTCAATATTTACAATAGGTACATATTATCTGTTACTGTATTATGTTTAGAGCTTGCCCGGAGCTGTACCACCGCCACCCTCATAACCCGCCGTAAAGCAACATGTTCTTCCATGTATTGTGTTTCGGTTTGGGAGCTGTGGTTGCCGGATACACATTATTGGAGGCTACCATCTTAGTCTTAGTCTTCAAGTGTAAGAACGCATCCGCGTCCATCCTTAAATAGAACTTCTGTTGTATTTGAGATTGAACGTGGTTGTCCATGGGCTGCAGTGACCACTTAACATCAGGTGCTGGTGCTGGTCCTGCATGCCCGTTTCTTACTCTTACATTATATAAAAAAAACGCTATCAGGAAATAACTTAGGTTATTATATATATATATGTCGGAGCGAAACCGCATATTTAAGAAAACGCGTTGTCGGAAATGTTATTTTAATTAGTTTAACGATGGAAAATTGTTTGATTGTTAAACTAGTCGTTTTAGCCAAATCTAGAAATGTTAAAAATGTTTTACCGATAATAATAAGTTATGTACCGCCACCCAAATTTGTTATAAAAGTCCGAGTGCCCGCAGGTAGTGATTATTCTCGCTATACATATATATGTACAATCTAGTATATAATTATGTACTTCTGTATTATTATGTCTAAACGCCTTTTTATCATAAATATATGTATACATATAACTATTTACAACGGTAAAAATGTTAAAACCAAATATAATAAAAGACTAACCTAAACGGGTATCTGAACCAATGCGGAATGGTTCCAAGAACGCTAGCTACATTCTCGCGTTGAATAGCAATCGCAATTCTCTGCCCGAGATATGAACTAGCCCTCTTGTCACCAGCGGCGTCGATCAAACGTGGAGTAATTGTATGAATTTTTTTGGCACGCGGACCCCACAGACCAAAGGTTTCAAACGTTGAATAGCCTTTTATTCATAAAACGATTCTTTTTATACTTTTTCAAGTCATTTTGTATTCAAAATGTGACGTTATGCGTGGTTGGTAATAAAGTGTCTGTTACGATCAGTGGGCCCATGAAAAAATTAACATAACGATAATTTATATGAACTTCTGTTTGCCATTAAACGGTTTTAGCTGTCATTCTTAAGATATGATTTTTGACTTATCGCGGAATTTGTATATCTAACTATGTACCGCGTACTCACGATTTTTGATTGAAGATATTTCGAAACCGTTGCTCAACTCGTGGATACGGCGAAAGTCTTCAGTTTCGAATCAGTTGCATGGCTTCTGATCACGGCGAAACTTCAATTTCATGGTGAAATTTTTCAGTCTGGCCATGACTATGAGCCACGTAACTGCTTCTAAATATCGGCAATAAAAAATTAAAAATCAGTAATCTTGAGTACCCGGTCACAGTAGAATGTAATTCTTAAGTCGTCACCATATTACTAACTTTTGCTGTCGACTTTGCTCGCACAAAAATATATAGTGCAATACATTCTAATGAATGCAGCTCTATCTAATATCTATATGTACATTTGACGCAGATGTATTGTGGGTGTAATTTAGATGTATTGGGTAATGTGTATTGGGTAATTTAATTAAGACAAATTATGTAAGAAGAACTTATATAAAAATAAAGTATTTGCAAAATTTCGGTGTTTAAAATGGTTTCGGCTGAGCGTTAAATTTGAGTTTGTCATTTACGTCAGGTAAAATTCTTTTTAATGCGCTTTTATTAGCTTGGGTTGTATCTATGTAAGTAACGGATTCTTTGAGCATAATTTTCACCAATTTCCAGAAGTCTGTTTAATTTGAAGCTTTGCACACGTATCAAGGACGGATGACAATGCAATAATATAAAAAAAAATGAAAAAAAAAATCAAACACGCCTTTATAAAACTCTAAGTAAAAAAGTATAAATAAAAAAAATATATATTGCGATGTAAAAAAAACCGTGGGGTGCCTTTTCAGTGATCTATTGACACCATGCACCCCACGCTTTTTTACAGCGCAATATATATATTTTTATACTTTTAGTTGGATTTTTTATAAAAGCTTGTTTTTTAGTTTTTTTTTTAATATAATTTATATATATGGTTTCAAGGAAAACCAAGATATTTAAAGATATTACACAAGCTTGTTCTAATTGGAATATGTTGTAAACGGATACAACATCTCTTGAGCAAACACAATCCAGTTGTGTTTAGAACTAATTTGGGTTACCTGCGGGGATTTTATACAATTTGGTATACGAACATGTTCGAAACAATTGAGATTTATTAGCATTGTAGCTTGTTATAAAGAAATATAAAGGTCACGCCTCGGAGGCAGCTTGTGGACTCAATTACGCCAAATTGTACAAATGATTTTAGACTTAATCATCGCGAATTTATACAGCTGAGTTTAGCGGTAACCAGCCATGCAAATGGTTCGAAATATCGGCAATTAAAAATCGTTAACTATGAGTAGTCGTTTTTTTTAATGAGAAAAGTAACAAACGAGCATCCAAACCACCTGATGTTAAGTAGTCGCAGCGTATAGACATTTACGTATAACCACAAACACGACTGAAATCCTATCTGAGCTCGAACGTAGATACGCTGTTACTTCTGAGGACTAAGACGGTCGTAACGCCTATAAATATAACTGTCAACCGCATTTCTCCAACCGAAGCACAAGTGCTTCATAACGGATTATGAGGGGAGTGGTGCTATCTCCCCGAACTGTCAAACGCAGGCACAGTCCATTCGTTGGCTATCCTAGATAATGGAAGTACGAGTACTACAAATATCCAATTTTCCTACGTAAACAAGTAGCTATTCTCACACACGATTGTTTAAACATGCAATTCGGCTCGTGATTCAATTAAACCTAAAATTATTATAGTGTAACGATAAACATTTGGCGTTGATTATTGGTTGTGTAGGAATTAGTGTGTTAGACGTGTGAATGTGTGTTTTAAGGTGGGAGAACTATAGTTCGACCGGGATGGAATCATCGCCGCCCTCATAATCCTCCTAAAGCATTACTTGTGTTTCGGTTGGAGAGGTGCGGTTGCCGGATACACTTTGAAGCGAGGCGACCATTTTAGTCTTCAGGAGTAGCAACGCATCTACATTCGAGCTCAATGTCGTGTTTGTGGTTTTACGTGGATAAATATGGTTTGCAATTACTTAGCATCAGGTGGTTTGCATGCTCGTTTGTTACTCTTCTCATATAAAAAAGAAAAGATGCGACTTTCATTAATGTTGTATATAAGACTTTCATAAATATGTATATTTATATAGTTTGTATTGTGTGTATAGATTAATTAGAGCTAAACTATCTTCATTATGTTATATAACGTGTACTCACGA
The DNA here is from genome assembly GCA_018251015.1 of Phocides pigmalion okeechobee. Classification (NCBI taxonomy): domain Eukaryota; kingdom Metazoa; phylum Arthropoda; class Insecta; order Lepidoptera; family Hesperiidae; genus Phocides; species Phocides pigmalion. The sequence goes on along the minus strand of DWON01004685.1, from coordinate 3,814 downwards.
TTAACGACTTTTGATTTTTAATTGCCGATATTTCGAACCAGTTGCATGAGTCGTAGTCACGGCGAAACTGCGGTGGCGGGGGGAAATTGTTGACAGCTGCTAGTGACAGATTAATCTATCTGCTTTACGTCTAGTTCGTTCTTCTTTTTTGCTTTCCATATCACGACACACAACACTAATTGTATCTTTACGCACTGAACTTTGCACTATTTGTGATTTACATAAACTAACCACTGGATTTCACACCATTCTACAAAAACACATGTAAACCTCACAGTTTCACGTCAGAAATGGATGTGGCAGTGATATCTTTCGGAAGGTTCTAACACCTTGTACTTAATGAAATTTTATGCTGAAAAAGATCTGTTTAAAATCCGCTAAAATGTTTACGGATAGAAATACATTTATCCTTCGGATATCCGGGTACTTAATACGTGCACGGATATCCGGCGCATCACTAACATCAAGGTTATTTCAGCCCAGTATAACCTCGAGAGAGAATAAATAACCATATATAAGTGCATCAATAAAAAGTATTTACTGTTTATGCAAATTGTTCGATCGTGGAGCATACGGCCCAGCTCGTACGTCAGAGGAACCGCAGCGCAGCTGGACGTAAATAAAATTGAATTCACTTGGTAATTGGATCCATAGTGTACTCTGCATTCATTATTGTTGAATATTTACACCGTATTAACTGTAGAGTTGACTTTGGGTGGTAGACTATGGTAGCATAGTGATGCAGATTTTAATGGACGGTAAAGAATTGACTTGAAGTGGTAACTAGTGATTAAGAGGTAATGAAGAGGTTAAAGGTGGGAGAGCTATAGTTTGACCGGATAGCTACCACCACCGCCTCCATAATCCGCTGAAAACCTTTACTTGTGTTTCGGTTGGAGAGGTGCAGTTGCCGACTACAACTTGAAGCGAGGCATCTACGTTCTAACTTATCTACGAACGAACGTGTCTATGTTCGAACTCACATAGGATTTCAGTCGTATTTGTGGTTGTGCGTGGATATCTAGGTTGCGACTACTTAACATTAGGTGGTTTGCATGCTCGTTTGCTACTCTTTTCACATAAAAAAGAGTCTGATCTCTCGAACTGAGATTTAGAGGACGAATCCCTGGCACGGAAGTTTGATTTTTCGACAAATTAATTATCACTTGTTTTAACGGTGAAGGAAATTATCGTGAAGAAACCTGCATGCCTGAGAGTTCTCTATAAAATGTTCAAAGGTATGTGAAGCCTACCACACGGTTCTTTGCCAGTGTGGTAACTCTTCTTTCTCTGAGAGGAGGCCCAGAACTGGAACAGTAAATAAAGTAAGTAAAACTGGAATGAAGATGATTATTTAAGTTAGCGATTACTTTTTTTCACGTTTTGTTTCTATTATAGAGATTACAAAATGTTCTGGGTACTATGTAGGTATTTTGAATAATTTTGTCTTGAATAAAATAAAGCATTGACTTTATCGATATGTACTCTATTACTCTTCTTCTTCTTCTTCTTCTTCTTCTTATATATAAAAATGAATGTTTTTCTGTATGTCCTTTATAGACTCGTAAACTATGCATTTGATCATGCGATGATCTTTAGCAAAGTTGTTGTGCATGAGCCCACGGAGGTTTCTTGAGTTGGTACGACCAATTTTCGTCAGAAAAAAATGAATTTAATTTTTGTGTAATATCTTTCCTTCAAATTTATTTTAATTGGTTGCGTAGCAACGCGCGCAGGGTACAGCTAGTATAGTATAAAATAACTTTTAAATTTTACAACAAGCAATCATTGTTATATTACGTATTGCTTTACCGTTTATAGCAGGCGTGTAGGCTTATATCTGAGGCATAGCAGTACGTTGACGCTAGTTAATACTTCCTTAACACTTCGACTGCGGCGCTCAAATATTACATTCAGCCATGATTGCGATAGGTGGCACTAAACTGGAAGTTATTTCTCTAGACTGGGGCCTACAACTGCTTACCAGGCTACAAGATGCGCCTACAATTCACTGAAATATTTTATTTTTTAGCATCAGTGTAGCGTCCACGAATACACAGACGTAAACATAAGTGTATTATGTATATGTGCGTGTCTTCATATTTTAACGAGTATTAAATTGTAATAATAATAATTTTATTTAATGTGACATTTAATTACTAATTTAATTATTGTAATTTCCGTTTTATATTTTTTTTTGTAATATATGACTTTTGCATGCTGAATACGACACTACTCAATATATATAACAACTATGTGTAACTATGTATTCATTGCAAATAAAAATATTGATTGATTCATTCATAATATCCGCCTTCAGTCTTGTAGCGTCGACGTAAACAGGGTACTTGTGTTCGCCCGTGACCCATACAGATTTATACGTACAACACAGGTGTACGAGCCGCATGCGCGTTGCGCCGCGCAATACACAGTAGTTTTTTACAACGCAGGGAAAGTGTTAAAAGGTAAAATAGATACGTTATTGATACTTGTAGACGTTGAACAACGTCGTCTGAATGCGTCACACACTTCGCTAACCACTATAATTGTCATCTCAATCTTGGTTCCCACGGCTTCATTATTAACCTCTTCCACGCCGATAAACAATTACAGTTCGTCTGCTCGCGAACTGCGAAGCGATTGATAATTATCTCCGAATGTGTACCTCGAAATCTTGATAACTAAAGTAAGATGCTAGTAACAATTAAAAAGATTTATTTAGAACGACGACTGAATTACTATATTGAATTTAACTGTTTTATTTATCTTCCAATTTACAAAAAATCTAATCTACAAGTTATTATGTACCAAAACCTTTTTCAGGAATCACTCTACCTGTTATTGAAAACTGTAGCAAAGTCCGTCCAGTACTTTTTGAGTTTATCACGAACAGACAGACAGATACAAGGGGACTTATAAACCATATTTAGAGATTAGCGTCGCTATCAACGAAATTTACCTACACGTACTATAAATATCATACCAATACATAATTATAAAAATATTGCCTCAAAAGACTTAGCTCAAGCATATTTATTTTCGGTCATTGCTCAATTCAATTGCAAAGTTCATCTCAGCAGGCTAGGTACGTGTGAGTAAAATTTTAGGTAAGTTAAATCAGAAGTTTTCGCGTTAAAGAAAGATAAATAAATAAACAAAACTCACTTTTTACAATGTAATAACATAAAAGTTAATTGTTGCAAAGATATATCGTATATGTAAAATAGTAAATTATTAAAATTCACCTCTAATGTTTAAATAACATTTGTAATATTATTGTATTTACGCACGTAAATCGTAACTCCGTAGCAGTTCTACGCGAACTTAATCTAGCTGTTGGTACAAAATTATTTACACCTACATTATTATTTCGAAATGAACTTTTTAGAATACGGAAAACACCTAAAGCCTTATAGCCAGGTGGGATGAACAAGTTCGTTTTGAAACAAGATGTACGTAACATTGTTTCATAGCAAGGTGCTGCGAAACGATGTAATGCTACGTTGATATCAAATAACAACAATAAATTACTATATACCAAATAAATTATTTATAATATATTTATATATTAAATTTTAACAACCATTTTACTTACACTGACATATACGATTGTTAGATGGTGATGATTTAAAGGTGGTAGAGCCGATAGAGCTCGCCCGGGGCGGCACCACCGCCCCCCTCATAACCTGCCGTAAAACAACAAGTTCTTCATGTATTGTGTTTCGGTTGGCCACGTTTGGTTGCCGGATATACATTATTGGAGGCGACCATCTTAGTCCTCAAGAGTAGGAACGCATCCGCGTCCACCCTTAAA
>DWON01004684.1:0-15909 GCA_018251015.1 Phocides pigmalion okeechobee | reverse complement strand
TATCGGGTACAATTGCAAACAAGACGATCATCATAGACCTTAGGAGCAACAACACATTTACGTACGAACTCAGATAGGGCTTGTGTTGTGTTTGAAGTTTGTTGGATTGGTATTTTTTTCCACCGTAACACTTGAAGAAGGTTAAGGTTCCATCTACATCAACTAGACTCGTGGACGTCCTCTACAGTTCGGTTTGTACGCTCCTTCCTACCGCACACGTGCAAGATGTGGAACGAACTTCCTTCCGAGGTATGTCCCTGAACGCTTTTGCATGGGGCTCTTGAAAAAAGGTAACGAGAGCTCCTCTTGAAAGCCGACGATGCATTGGCGACTCCTCTGGTATTGCAAATGTTTATAGACGACGATGACTGATTTCCATCAGGTGGCCCGTCTACCTTTTCGTCAGGTTAAAATATATAAGAAAGATGTCTTTATTAAGCAGCAGCCATGTAACATCAGGTGGCCTGCGTGCTCCTTTGCGTCTTTTTTAACATTAAAAATGTGTTGCATGCGCCTTCACTACTTACGTATAAATACATAAGTCCTCTCAACGATATATGCAGTTCTTAATAATAATCTTGTTAAGTTGATCGTTGACCTGAACTCGACATCTGGAACACAATTTTAATGAGCGATAGATAGGTATTTTAAACGACTTAAAACATGTATCTACATAAATGGTTGTGGAAGTAAAGTTGACCTGGAGAAGTGCCCTTATAATTAATTGTAAGGCAACTCCCGTGTTTCAGATGAAGGAAAGCCGTTGCCGACTAGATTTAGGAGCAAAAGCATTTTAGTCCTCAAGAGTATCAAAGCATTGTTGTCTTTCACAAGAAAAATAGGGCAGTTGCGCTAAACATAAGGTAGATTGGAATAAAATATCGCCATCGAATCGGACGACATCACCTGATTGCCCCACCTGCCTATTTCGTTTTACCTGAACTTATTATAAAAAGGGCTGTAGTACTAGCTCGTGATGATTAGATTATATTCGAATGCGTCGCTGTACACGGACCGCTCTGTTTCAATAGACTGTCCTAGCACTTTCTATTGTCATTTAGCGATGTAATTGCTATTGTGATTGTAACACTAGATTGATGTAATAGTTTAATTGAATAAGTCGCTAACTTTATATTTGGTTAAATCTCTGCAGTATCGCTACTGATGCCCGAAGCGCCCCCTAAAGATTGAAGCCCATTAAAACCCATAAACACCCAGAAGCACTCCACGTGTATCTATGGTCTTCTATGGCTGTTTAGTATGAGATAGCTTCCACACTCGTATTCTTCTCGTACTCTGTTCAAGAAAAAAGGTACAAATTTGTTATTGTTTTTAGTTGATTTTTATCTGTTTATTTAATCATTTAATACCTCATTTATAATGGAAACCATTTCAATATCGACGTAACTGGAAGTCTGAACTAGATCTTAAGCCGTATTTGTATCGAATTTCGACAGCTGTCGAATTGAAAGCCTTAAGCTCCGAACTGCGACACCGAAAATAGAAACTTGAGACTTATGTAAATAGAAGAATTGAAATAAGTTTATTCTGGCTTAGAATATTTTCAATGTTTCTGTACTGAAACTGAAGCTAGTATAGCCTTATACAGATAAGTCCACATATAAGGCGTTCTTAATAAATTCTTAAAAGTAATAGAAAAGACTTCGAATTCAATCTACATATAACAGCTAAGAATATTAGTAGCTGTAGTAATGACAAGAGGGTAGAACTTTGATATAAAAATAGCAATATTTTTACCTAATCAATTATTAAGTTATGGGCAATCGCATAGAAGTAAATTAAGATATGATGTATTCAAATATAGAAACAGTTGCCAACAAGAAATTCGAATATAGCAAAAATAAAAATAAAACTAATTTAGCCATAAATATTTAGAAAACAATTAGACCCTCGTTTGATCGACGACGCCGGTGACAAGACTGATGAGATGCTTCATATCTCGCGCAGAAAATTGCGATTTCTATTCAACGCGGGAATGCGACAAGCGTTCTTGCCACCATGCCGCATCGGTACTGATTCACTTTAGATTGTTTACGTTTGGTTTTTTATAATTAGTTTTAAGAGTTTAATTATTGTAATTAACATGTCTCATTAGCCATTAACAACTTATTATCAACGATTATGAGTAAGTTAGACGAAAAAACGATTATAGCTCTTTTTACACCAATAGCTTCACATTGAAAAATAATGTCTTTTTTACTGAGCATAACTTTGTAAACAGTGACTACAAAGTGGGTTGATAAAACACAAACACTACTATAACGGTGAGTACCAAATCTAGATCTGTCACTATGAAGACCATGAACACAGTTATTCAATTGAGATTATGATTGAAATACCAGTTTAATTATGATATTCTAGTTTAAGAGCATTATCGAGGACCTAAGCAGAACTGTTAATACGAGTGTGCTCATATTATTGAGTAGATAATAAACTGTTTTCTCGAGTAACAGTTATCATGTAATTCAACTTCCTTCTAGTATTAGAAATGTGAAATTGTGTATGAATGTTGTGTATGAGTGTTCAGTTTTGGCGTCAGTACATCTAAACGCATTTGTATTATTTTTAACACAAAAATAGTTTATATTTTGGAGATGGACATAGGCAACCTTATCTAAAAAAACATATTTTGAAGAACACGATGAGAAATCGTTTAAATTTATACTTACGTTCAGAAAATTTACACATACTTAGATATACGAAAGAAATACTTTTATATATATTTTATTGTGTTTTAAGGCCGACGTTTTTATTTTTACCATCTCTTTTAAAAATTAAAAATGGAGAACTAACATTATTTTTAGAAATGTGTGTATAGGTACACATAGGTTTGTTCAAATAAACAATTTGAATTCGACTTGCTTATCTGAATAAATTATCCATTTTTGTCAAATGAAAAAAAAACAACTTTAATTGATATAATATCATCATGAACCAAGTAAAGGTAGGTTAAGTTAGGTAGGCTACGTTCTGAAATGGAGAGAGAGTCAGCAAATAATAAGGTCAAGTGCTAGTTATAAAACCTCACATATAAGGCTAGTGTACAAATTATCACTCTTCAAACGTTATCTCTATCAAGATTGGAGCGGCCTTCACGATACGAGTTAGTTCATAATAAGATTATTAAATTTATGTTGAGCTTGATTTGATTTTGAAAAGCTTAATGAGAGTAGTGTTTCCATATTTTTATCACACTATATATTCAACTATAAATAATAATATTGTAATGTTGCATATGTGATTCGAATCTCGCGCAGAAAATTACGATCGCTATTCAACGCGGTAATGCGGATAACGTTCTTGAAACTATGTCGCATGTACACCGACTCCCTTTAGATTGTTGAGGTTAGGTTTTCATTAAAATTAGTTTTAAGTTTTTCAGTATTAAAATGTAAATATTAGTATTTTTATTTATGAAATTAGTGTATTTTCAAATTAATTGTATCACTATATGTTCCGATTAGGAAACAAAACATAAATCAAGAAATAAATGCGTCTTTATTATTTTTATAACGTTCTTAAAAATTGGTTTTGCCCGCGATTATGCTTACGCAGAAATCGATATAACAATACATACATACAAACTTTCTACCGAATTTTAACGCCCCCAAGGGTCCAATTTCCAAAATCCCATTGTTATTAAAAAATCAAGATCAAAATCAAAATATTTTTATTCAAAGTAGATTCTATACAGAACTGTTTTTGAACGTCAATAAACTACCAAAGACTTATGGTGTTTTGTTTCGGAGAAGAGTTGGCGAAAGAAACTCCATACATTTTCCATAACTTCCATTGTTTAATTACGATGTGTACAGAACCTATCTGCAACATTACAAGATTGTAAGTTGGGCGGTTTCGACTGTGCGTTGATTTCTGGTCACATTCCTCTTTCTAAAATATAGATTGGTACGCACAATAGGAAAAGAACAACAATTTACACTATGTTGGTAACTGTATGTACAATTTTAGTTCAAAACTTATTTCGTTGTCCAAAAATATTATGAAGCAATAATAAGGGTCAAGAGTTATTCAAGCGTTAAGTCAGACCAAAAGCGCTACAAGGCCGCCCAATTATCAACAACGGTCTCTATTCACGCACAAACAGGGACATATCGGTCTAATCAAGGATTCGTGTTTGGCAGGATTAGGTACGTATCAAATGCCAACAACAGGGTTGTCACATGTGTTTTAGCAACTTTATTACAATAAGCATTATGATAAATATAGTTTATTACTAAATATCTTGCTAGTATCCTTACACATATTTTTAATAATATAGAATGGCTTTGGAACCTTTGTGCCCTTGGGCCACAAGTCTCAAAAAAATTTGAATGAATTAGTCCCACGTTAATGGTTCATTTCTCCCGCAAAAAATTTTCGATCGCTTTTGAACGCGGAAATGCGGCTACATTCTTGGCATCATGCCGCATGGACACGGACTCCCTTTAGATTGTAGAGGTTAGCCTTTTATTACATTTAGTTTTAAGATTTTGAATATGAATCTCTTGATCCTGCGGCCTTCGGAACTTAAGGGTTAAGAGGTAACATGATACCTATGGTTTTAGTCAGTAAGAGTCTGATCCCTTCAACTTAAGACGGACGGAATCATTTGATAATTTCTTAATTCATAAAAAATACAATCTTAAGAAGAAAAGAAAGAAGATATTATCGCGGAATCCACAGTCAACAGTTTCGCCCCGCCACCGCAGTTTCGCCGTGACCACGAGTCATGCAACTGGTTCGAAATATCGGCAATTAAATAACAAAAATCGTTAATCGTGAGTACCCGTTATATAACATAACGATCACTGTGGTAATTTTTATTTCAGCCAAGATTTTTTTTTCCAGTTTAGTAACGCTCTCTCTCATTCAGGATTTTTAAAGACATCAATCTGTGACCAGCGGGCACTTAACATTATGCGATCGTACATTATTTGCTGCGTTCATTCTAAAAATAATATTTTAAAGAAAATTAAATAAACAAGCTTTTTATATGAAAAGAGTAACAAACGAGCATGCAAACCACCTGATGTTAAGTAGTCGTAGCCCACAGATATCGACATACAATCACAAACGCGACTGAAATTCTGTCTAAGCTCTAACGTACATACGTTGTACTTAAAACTAAGATGGTCGCTTCGCTTTAAAGTTTAGCCGGCAACCGCACCCCTCCAACCGAAACACAAGTAATGCTTTTGGCCGGATTATAAGGGCGGCATAGGCAACTCTCCGGTCAAACTATATTTCTCCCACCTATAAATGTATTATTTACATGTTTAAGTGCCATAGTTTGCGGAGAAATTATGGTCATTTATAGGTACTAGTACATTAGTTTATAAAAAGGAAGTTCATTCGTTTAAAGTTTTACCATCTATATTAGTGTAACATTGAACAGATAAAGAGCCGGCATCCTTATTGAATTGATACTCAATACCAATTTAAATAAGGCCAATAAAACGTAACAGTCAACATTTCAATTCGACCATTCATTGAGTTTATACAACTGTTTTCGATTTTTGTCTTCTACAACTCCCTACACCTTAACAAACAAACTTGATTGAAGGTGGGATAACTATAGCTCGACCGGGGAGGTACCACCGCCGCTCTCATAATCCGCCGTAAAGCATTACTTGTGTTTCGGTGGAGAGAGGTTGCCTGCTACACTTTGAAGCAAGGCATTGAACATTTGAACATCTTAGTCCTCAGGAGTAGCAACGTATCTGCGTTCGAGCTCAGATAGGATTTCGGTCGTGTTGCGACTACTAAACTTTTAACAGATTAGACATTATTATAATTACTTTTAAGATATATGTAAGTTATATCAATTTATGTTTAAGTTACTTTTATTAAATTTATTTCATTCATATACTCATGTAAGGTGGTAGAACGCTATTGCAACCGTGAAAATACCACCGCATTCCTCAAAAGCCGTTGTGAAGAAAGCAATGTGTATTAGTTTCGACGGTTACATTTAAAAGCAAGGCGACAATCTAAGTCCTCAGGAGTAGCAACGCATCTTGTATGTAAGATCTCAGATAGGATTTCAGCCGTTTGAGGTTGTATATAGATGTCCATTGGCTGCAGTGAGTAGTTTCATTCAGGTGGCCTGCATAATCAGTTGCTTCTTACATTAAAAAAGGCCGAGCTGAGAAATTACGTATTACCAAAATGAAATAAATACCAAATTGGTAAATAGTACCAAATACACACACATACACAGATAGATAGCAATAAATTCAACACTAGGATAATTTTAAGAAGTTTATTTGCTTGTAAACGTTAAACATCCAAGAAGATAATCTTAGAGCTATTCACAATCTCGCCTAAACAAATAAATAGTAGTTATACAAATATATAATCAAAAACATTAGTCTAGTATCACTAGTACTTTAAACTAAGTCGTTTAAAATATTGAATAATCATCAAAATATAATTAAAGAAATAAAGGGTTAACAAATTATTTGGTTATGTTATAGAAATAATAAATGAAACGGGGAGACATCATACGTACGCATACTATCTATAAAGATAAAAAGCTACAGGATAATTAACACTTCAAGTGCAGGAAACACAACAATTGTGTTTACAGGCGAACACAAGTATATGTGCTTACATAGATGCTACACGACTGCGGGAGAATACAACGGCTGTGTATTCATAGACATAGATATAGAGTGTCGGCAAATATAACGTCATCCTTTCTCTATAATAAACAATGCAAAACTGCGTGAAAACTGGGTTAAATTAGGAATACTTATTAACTAAACTACTTCCAATAATAAACGTATTAACACTAAAAATACCCATTTAAAAACACACACACTTGAGATTAGGTGCGGGGAAGAGGGTCAATTCAAATATCAAATATTTTTATTTTAGCCATAATTGTTTGAGGTCTCTGAAGACTTGTGGTCTGCACAGTCCTTTGAATGACGTCATTTCAACCAAACTATTTGAAAATAAACGGTCATTTACCATCATAGTGCCTAAATCATGAATAGAACTCCTGAACTTATAGTACTTATATCTTTAAAGATAGCATATGCATTGATAATATTTTTAAATATATATTTTGTATATTTTACAAAACTGAACATTAACTGTAAATAAATAAAAAAACATAACTTACTCTTCTATCGTACTTATAAGAGCCAGTACATATATGTATAAATTAATAGAAATAGCATTACAAATATATAACCTACCTTATTATTTTGAGCTACTTTAGCACTTAGAAACATACCATTCGCTCTTACACCGTATAGATTAAAATAGTTTACAATATTTTACTCAACCGTTACAAAGATTTGGTGTCAAATATTATTGTACGTTTCTTATGAAGATTCATAAGCACTTTACACGTAATTTTAAACATACATAAACATGGATCCATACAGTTGCAGTTGTCAATTCGGGAATCTATTATAACCAACAAAATAATAGAAGTTTGCGCGCATCTTGCTGTAACTAGTGAATTGATTCAAATCCTTTTTGTTTTAATTCTTAGACATTAAAGTGTGTTATCAAAAAGAAGTCACGAAATCTTTATTTAATATAAGGCTATTAAATTTATAAGAAGCCACAATCTTTATAAGCGTTTTGCGACGTGTTTTCTTGTCCTGGATAAATACTGTGTGGCTTTAATATAATAAAAAGCACGCACAAAGTCTAGAATCAACTAGTAACACTATGTTTCCGTTTCTTTTTCAAAACAACACACACACAATGAAGAGATGGTAATATACTCAATGGTCGGCTTAGCAAACGAATATAATAATCATATTGTATTGTTATACCATCCTGGTCAAAATTTTTTCTATTAAATTACTGTCCACCTGTTGGTAAATAGTCACGACCGTCCATGAACTTCAGTTACCAATTCCATATAATCCGTGAGTCACCCTTGAAGTTGATAACACATGTGTTGTGAGTCCTGAGAGTTTCGATTATGACCATATAATATGGAAATAAATCTATACCTTTCCACCAAAGCACTACAAATGACTACGACGCCTGGCATTATCTTAAATTGAACGATAAATCCTTTCCGTTCATTTATTATAGTCAAAAAGAAAATCACGAAAAGTATGGAAAAGTGAATTGAATATTATAAACTTTAACTATTTGAGTACACATTGTATTACTTTAAGTCGAAAACTAAATTCCTAATTTTAGAGTAAGTTTCTCTAGATGTCTACAAGCAGCGCCTCTAGTGACACGTTTGTGAACTAAGATTTAATGGAGATGAGAAACTTACTTCGGTAGTAAATTTTGTGGTCAAATTAAACTCATACTAAGGGTACAAACAATTCTTTATAAACTAACAATGCAGTACATTTGAATTTATGTAATAAGTTTATTATTATTTCGACACAAGACAAGAACTAAAAAGTGGTAACGAACTTTTGCATGCTTTTTGCATTAAATTTGTATGGATCCATATCAAAAATTCTAAAACTACAATTATTAAACATATCAAATCATTTCGTTTGCTGAAACCTCTCTAAAAGTTAAAAATGAGCAATAATGCTTACAATAAAACGGCCGAAAAGCAATTTACAAAAAGTGATCGAAGATCTGTTACATAACATAGTTATCGTTGAATTAGGAAGTTAAATCCGAATTTATGTTATTAAAATATACATGGTCAACAGCTTCTGATTTTTTTAGTAAGATATTTAATATGTCTCAAACCAAACTTTAAGTTAAGGAATCTTCTTTAAACTTGTAGAAACCAAATACGTATTATTTGCAAGTAGTGGCCTATTTAAAAAAGGCTTATAACAAACTTTAGTACTCGATAGGCACTTTTAAAAAAGGCTTTTAAAAAAGTGCCTTATCTTAATAATGTTAATCTTAATAGACATTATGATTGTCTTATTACTGTCCCGCTGCTGAAAAGGAGTTTTGATAACATAAATTCGCGTAACCATTTAAATATATTTCTATCTGACATAAATATGGTGTTTGTTACATTGTTGTGAATATTATTGAGCAATACATATACATATACACGAATTTCTACATTTCCATAGCTATGACAAGTAAACATTAATTTAGACTACACTAGATACAATACATTATTTTCTGATGCTGGCAGGAGTTGAAAATAAAATAAATATAATATAAATTATCTTTTCCATTTTGAATATAATAAAACATTTCATATTAATATCTGTCCGTAGTTCTTGAGAAAATTTACGATTATAATTTTATTATGATAGTTCTAAATTGCTTTTATATTAATATAATTACACGTCAACTAAAATTCCACAAGACAATATCAATATTCTATATAGGTACTTATTAAAATATCAAAGTTGTTATTAGTTAATTTTATGATCTCAGTATGTATGTTAAATGTTTGCAAAATACAGGCTCTTAGCGCAACCATTATTCAATTTTGAGATTCTATAATACATACAAATGCTATTTTGCGATTGTTAATCATAATAAAATGTACTATAAAAATCTGAATCAGTTACAATAAAATTATAAAAACTGGACGAAAATCTAAGTCTATCAAGAATTAAACTGTAATCTAAAACTCAACTGACAATAAGTCTCAGCTAGACTTTACTTCAATAAGCTCCAAATATTACCTACCAATTATAAACTTTGGTGTTACCTTCTTCTACCTACAGGGTCCTCGGTACATAATATTGCTAGTTTCAAAATTTATATCCAAAATACTGGTACTACATTTTCCCAAAAATATAGCTACAAAATCTCTAAAAAAATTTCAGACTGTTTTATTTGCGTCGTATCATAGTAGGTACGTTATTATCAAGTTGAACATTTTTCTACTTCACGGTGTTACGCAAAAAGCTTTCGAAAAAATATTATTAGGTCGATATTATTCATCCCACTGTAACTAGTATGAAATAAAATGTCTGTTAGTTTGTATTACATAGGTGTAAATTGCAAACACATGCAAGTCTGCGCAGATACTTATGCATACACTTATACATGCTATCGATATATGCCTTAAATAGTTTCTAAGATCTAAGCTATTCGATTAGAAAAAAGACGTAAGTGTCGTTTAGGTATAATGATTGTTTTACTTTTTGTAAATAGTAGTAGCATACGAAGAAGTCCACTTGATGGTAGGTGTGTAAAAATTCATATGACAAGATCAAATATTCTCTTGAGAAAGATTCGCCGTTTTAATGTAAAAAAATCCTTCTTATTGATAAAGTCTACTAATAGTAGAAAATTAAAAAGGAACAATGTATAACCAAGACATTATGGATTGAAGTGTTAGGACAAAAAAGACATGGAAGAGTGAGCAGCTTATTCTATGCGACGCACTATAAAGTGGACACAGAAGAGCACAGATTGCAATACAAGCCGCGGAGACAAAAACAATGATATGAGCATTCTTATCACCACTAAACAGTATGATTAGTGACATTCGGTGTAATTACCACCAGAAACCCGAGCAAAGAGATGTCTTTAAGACCCGAAAAACCTTTCACAAAAGAATAGGACATCGTCGATGATGATAAACATGTTGATATGAGTCTTTTCAGTACTTTTCTTCTGTAGTTTGCCATAATCAATTGTTAAAAGTGACTAAAATCATCAAACGCGCTTACGACTTTTTTTCTACACACATCAAATCATTACAATGAGACATTCCTTAATGAAATTAATGAAATATAGAAGTTATTGTGAACAGACTCGCAAAGTGAATGAAAATGTACATCAAATTGAAATAAAAGCGTGTGATATTTTAATAAAATGTAACCTATTGGAAGACATCTTTTGAACCTGAATATGCAAGGTGATGTGACTACACGTCTCTTTGATATATAGTGGAATGTGAAATCATCTACTAAAATGTTAAATACGTTTTACACTAGTCTAATCTAAATATATCTAAACGAGATGATACATGAACACAAGAACGTCTTTACATTTTTAAAATAACCATCGACAATATGATCATTTACAGAGAACTTTAACGGTATTTATCAACACCATAATTTAATTTTTAAATACCTTTACTTGATATATCGGTTCAATAAATCGATATAGAATATGTCATTCTTACTTTTTTATCTTTCTGTATCTTTTGCTTTATTTTTAATTTTACGAACATTATTTATGCAACTACTTTGAAAATTGTATTTAAATTCAACTTTTGAAGTATTTAAAAGACTTGGAATCATAAAATTTGTCCAAAATACATCCATTGATTGATTATTCTTTGATATCGTCATATAGTTTCAATATAAATGTTCATATTCTCATCATCAATTAGGAAATAACCTCTAATATAAAACGCTAACACAATAAAATCTAACCCGTTGTCCACAAATACTGTAATGCAAATATAATAACCAACATCAGTTACGTTACCATAGTTAAAGCGTTTAATAAAGCTACAAATAAATAACACATTAAAATATCTAAATACAATAACTTAACATTACAGCAGTCAACTTCAAAACCAACAGAGACCGTACGTCCTCCAGAAACACGAGTACAAAGAAGTATGTAACATTTATCGCTTTAAAATTATGTGATGTTTTAATTAATACTTATGTTAAATACGAATGATCGGTGACTATCGAATCTATGGCACTAAACTATACGCCATATTTCTACGTTAAATATCAAGAGTATTTCCAAGTACCATAGTTCAGATTTGAATCACAAACTTGCGACTTAGTACCTGGGCTTTCTTCGCTACATGTAGGCAGGTTTCATTTTGTACGCCCGCTTCCATATCTCGCACAAACATACGGTCGAATGAAATCTGTAGAATATAGCCAAGGGCATCGAAACGTGTGTTATGATCGTCCAAGCCCATAATCCGTAGAAGTGTAGTTGTACCGGATGGGATTCGGCTCGAGATTTTTCCAGTGTATTTATAGCCCACATCGCCAAATTTGTTACCAGAAGGAACGTCACGATCTCCCTTCCAGGTTTCTTTCTCAACTGTTCCGGTGTTTTAGCAGACCTTCGACTCGCATCTAGAATAAACATCGTCTGACACGTTGTTTGAACCAAAGATGACAAAGCTGTGATTAAAATAAGAATAGTATTCTTCTCAATTGTGAAATGTCCTCCGATTATTGTGAATGTACCATAAATGAACATGCCAGTTTGGGCTCCTACGAGCAATATGTTATCCAGCTCAAGATTCCGGTTGCCATCGTATTTGAGATTCCGCACACATATCATTCCCGCAAGGCTTGCAAACGTAGTCATAGCGTACAGTGCTAATTCGCATACATTTACTTCTACCACAGCCAACGTCGCATACTCCTTTCTGGAGATGAGGACGAAGAATAAAATAAGAGATATTATCGTCAAAACCAACACTAGGATTCCAAAGAAAAGACCCTTATGTGCTCGGGCACAATCAACGCTGTACAAATGTGGTGACTTCTTGTATGCAAGGCCTTCTAAAATACGGGCTTTGGCTATAGCTTCTGCGACGTCTTTCGATGGGTATTTAGATATGTTCTTCCACATGACGTAAAGAATCGCAGCGCAGATAAGAGAGTATTCAATAGTGCATGGAAAGAGGAACGGTGACGCGTCCTGCACCAAAGATCCCATGATGTTTGTTCGACGACACTCGAAGATATGGTGCGGGCCTTTCAGACCCCTCGGAACTCGAAGATGCGCCGCTGCAGGATGAGACGGTGGGACCTCAGTAGCCATCGATGCGAACGCCTTTTGAAACGCTGGAATTATAATTTTTTTGAATTAATTCAATGACAGAATTATTAATATCAAAAGCAGAATAATTTTAGGTTCTTCTAGTCGAACACTTATTTTACGCCTTACTTCAGCGCACTCCATGTCATTTGGTTCTATTTTGTATTTTTATAGTAAGATACATAAATATCCTTTATGAATTTCTTCAAATAACGCTCCTATTTTATATGGAGTTCATTCTAAATCAAGGTAGACGCCAATTATGACAAACTGTTACAAATCAAGCTATTTTTATAGTAATGTGTTTTAAAAATGTTTGAAATTCTTCCTTACTTTATTATTATACTTTAGGTATTCAACTTTACTTGATATATCATAATATAAAAAGATTCGTGAGTCTTCTTCTAAATGGGAAAGATTAAAGTCTATCAACCTATTAATCATTACGAATTATCATCAACGAACTCAACGCATATTACTTCCTGTTGCTGATAATGTGTCTCCTGATGAAGAAGTGTTTGTGTTATAGTACAAGACATTGGCTTAGTATGGATTGATACAATGATTGATACAACCTTTGAGAAATTTTTGGAAAGCTCAAAAGCATATAGGTTTCCTCCTTCACCATTAAAACAAGTGATAATTAATTTCTAATTCGCACCGGAACTCCAGAATATCGGATTTCGAAAATTCAAACCACGGATTCCTCATTGAACCTCTGAATCAAATATTCTCTTTACGCAATACACTAAACAAGTAATTTGTTACCCATGAACTTTCCTACCCATACCATTACCATAACCCAAGAACTTTTCTTTGTTTCCCATTCTGTTAACCCCTTTCATACATTGCTGCTATTTATATTCTGTTGCTTAAGATAAATTTGCTCGGTCGTGGATAGGAATAATATTCAATTTATTAAAACCCTCGATCCCGTCGGGTGGGAACGAAGTTATGGTGATAGCATTCCTATCGTCACTGACCCCGGAAGGCATTTTGACCCAAATTCTGGAGCGAAGTATAAGAGCCCTCTTTAGATAGGTTGCAGGTTGATAATAACGATCGTGCTCCAATTTCATCAACAAGAAATATTTAGAGGTTATTAATCCCGAACGTCTAATAGACTAATATAACTATTAGAAATAGTCTAATAGAACGTCTAATAGACGGTTAATTTTGATCTTAAATCGTTTAAGGTCTATTTTTGCGAATACAAGACCTATATACCCTGATGTTGTCAATGCGTTATAGAAATCCATTATAAGTTAATAGGATTCGAAGGAAATTATCTTAAGGTAACCTTTACAGCTTCTAAGTACTTCATATTGTTCATCAATCCTGTATGAATATGAGAAAAACAATTAATTTCTGGAGCGCGTAGGATATCAGTAATTAATTAATTAACACTTTCCCTGCGGCTACAACACTGCTCTGTAAAACTGGACGCGACGCGCTTGCAGCTTCTACACACCTGTGTTGTACGGACAAATTTGTATGGATAACGAGCGAACAAAAGTGCTGTTTTTGCATCGGGGCTACAAGACTGGGGGCGGACATTACGTCTGTGTATTCGTAGATGATACAGAGATGCTAAAAAGATAATATTTCAGTAAATTGTCGGCGTATGTTCCGGCTAATCAAATAAACTCCAGTGGAGGGCCGCCTTTCGCAATACTGACCCGATCACATATATCCGCGCCGCAGGGAAAGTGTTGAATTATCAGAACCCGGACTCCTATTATCCACTCTACAAAAAAGGATACGTCGTTACTAGAGACTTAGCTGTTTCTTACATTGGAGAACAATTTAAAAAGTTTAATGACGCTTCCTGTAGTTAATTAACCGATAAGTATTCTTATCGAATACTGTTTGTCATTTCCTTCAGTGTAATCGTTGCGGCATATAAATATACAGTTGATTAGCCAGTAAAATAGATATTTTTCTTTTCTTTAGTTTAAATATATAACATTTATTTTGTAATTTGAATTTGTAATTTATGAACCTAAACTAAGACTATTATTATCTAATAAAATAAAAAAAGATTTGAAACATAAACTTATAGAAATAGACTTAAACGAGGTTTTGCCCGCGACTTCGTTCACGTATTACATAAATTGACATAACATCTTTATTTGGCACCGATTTAAATAAAAAAGCCCATCACAATGTAATTCTGAAAACTGCATTCAACTCGGATAAGCAATTTCTGGGATTAGCGTGTACAAAAATACAGACCTACAGACATACAGAAAAAAACATTGTTTTGTGTTTTCTTGCGTATAGAAAGGCACCCCATTATATTTTTTTAAATATATTTGTCATGTACAGACAGCGATCAGTTACAGTTTTATTATATTTATAGATAGACAAATAAAATAAAATTAATATAGGCATATAAACATAATGTGTTGTTGAGCCGAATGAATGATAAAATAACTATATAAAGGTCTACTACCATCTTAGAACAGTCTTATTTTAACATTACAATTTACTAAATACAATTAAATTTGGTATTCAAAACACGGACAAAAAGGGACAGCGCTATATGAAATTCATATGAAAACTCATTATCCATCTTTCTTCGTACAGCAGGCCATAAACAAACATTGCACGAATCCAGCCTTTGGTAAAAATATACGATTTATACGAACACGATTTTGTTATGTGATGATTGTAGAAGAAATATTACGTAACTTCTAAATACCTACTTGGAAAATGGTTGTCCCTTCGTAATTTCTTTTTGTATTTTGTATTTGTCGTGTGAATGTCCAATAACAAACAAAACGTTCGGAATGAAGGAGTGGTATCGATTGCGACAGAGCTGCCTAACGCACGCGACTTACCATACACTTGTACAGCGGAAGTAAAGCGGTAACTGTTTTAACAATATATTTTTTGGGAGTTACTATAAATTTATAGATACTACCATAGTTTACGGAAAAATTACGGCCATTTTTTAATGTGAGGAGAGTAACAAATGAACATGCAAACCACCTGATGTTAAGTAGTCGCAGCACATAGACATCCACGTACAACCACAAACATGACCGAAATCCTGTCTGAACTCGAACGTAAATATGTTGCAACTCCTGAGGACTAAGATGGTCGCCTCGTTTCAAAGTGTAGCCGGCAACCGCACCTCTCCAACCGAAACACAAGCAAGCAAGTGGATTATGAGAGCGGGGGTACCTCCCCGGTTGAACTATTGTTCTC